>WURT03548389.1:0-21120 GCA_009936505.3 Holothuria glaberrima | reverse complement strand
GTCTTTGGTATGACTCGACCTGGGAATCGAACCCGGGCCTCCCGCGTGAGAGGTGGATGCTCTACCACTAGACCAAATACGCATTGCGATCAGAATAGTTCCGTATTAGCTTATTACCTTACGTAATAATAGTCATGAAATAGGGTGCAAACCGTTACAAATGCGTGCGAAGGGTGCTGAAAGTTTCATTACATTAGATTTCCATGATAAAACCTGCATTTAGTCTCTAAACTGAGACACTTTCAATTCTCCAGCAAATCTATATACGGTATGCCAATCGAAAAGCCAGTCTTTTACCTGGGATTATTGTAACACCCCAGTTTTTAACTTTTGTTTCTATTCGAGGATATTGATAATAAGAACAATACTGAGGCAAGGTTTTGAAGCGTTTACTTAATGTTTGTCCAAAACTGTGCAACAAAAGCCTTATTGGAATGTGATGCAACTCACCCTGACTGCTCGCCGGGGATGAGTTGGCGGTATCAGAAAGTCAGGTGCGTCGGGTCCCAGGTAAACCGCACGCGCACATTGCCGAGGTGGATATATTCAAAAGTCTATCTACTGTTTGTAAGTCACACATGGTCGAGCACACAGAGCTGTCGTCTGATTTGCAAAGGCTTCTTTATTAAAAGATGAGTTGCCTTTGGTTCAATGACAGCTGAACACTGCCACGGCCTTACTAAACCGCGACGACCTTCCCTTCCCCCCCCCCCCCGACTTCACTCCGAATATCAAACACTGGTATTTCTGATGAAGTCGAAGAAGAATGTCGGATTGCAATCGGGACAGACAGTTAGGTCGAGAACAAAATTTAGCACACACCTAACCGACCCGTCTGCCACGTGACTGGTTTTTCTGTCACCGAGCAGTCGGGTCGGTGCAGTATGAGCTAGTTTTGCACTTTCTAAACTCAGTCGGAGGCGTTCGCGTTTCCTGTAGACTTAAAAGTGCGTACATTTTGTATTCCGATGACTGCGAAAGAAGTTCGCTTTCCGACTCCTAATGGTTTTTAAAAGTCTATTTTTCGGCGCGCCTCGCGCGCATCCTCCATGCCCGCTATTTGTCCAATTATTAATTCCAGAAGGACAGAACGTGCCCTAGATTATTGCAAAGTCCCGCGTGGCAGCTTTTGTTATCCAAGTTCCCAACCCTCAAACCTGCTGAGTCATAAAGAAATCTAAAGGCCGTTAGTTGATCATGGTTATTATGCAATCAGATGCCGATTATTTTTCTTTTAGTACGTAAAATCGGTAAACTATTGAACGCAAATTTTATTTCAAGGGTAGCATATGTAGCACCAGATGGCATGTAAGGATACCTAATTTTTCAAAAATTTCTCAAAGGGAGGGGGACATCCCTCCCAGTAGACTCTTCCCCCAGGCCAGAGATCACAGAACATACTGCGTTCCCTCTCCCCGGTGAGAAAAATCCTGGCTATGCCACTGCTTATGAGTTAACCTTTCTTGACACAGGTGGTGAGCCATCTTTTGTCGGGAATGTAGCCCATTTTGTCGAGAAAAAATGTTCAGCACCCCCCTCATCGATCCCTAGGGACGCCCCTGTTCACTGACAGAATACAGTTTAAATCATTGCTTAAATGAAGCACACCAGTCTGCTTATCCTTTACTTTTTAAAAGAAAGACGGACGGGGATTATGTACCAATGATTAGATGCCCCATAGAAAATCTATTCTTGGAAGAGACAAACCAGAGGTTTCAAGCATGGAAGCATGAGTCCAGAGGATGGGATTTTCACAACTGAGAGATAAAAGCTCATAGACGGCAATTTCAAACAATGATATATGAAATTTGAACCCTGGCCACAAAGGTTACAAATGTCCCCTTTAGCTGAGCTTGAAAATTAGTACCTGTATTTACAAAACGGAGACGAAATGACTTTCACCTTAAGTGCACTACAAAGCTTTAAGTCAGGAAACTGCAAAAGAAAGAGGCAAGTTTTTTCCCGACAGCCTGCAAAATTTCCCGACGGACGACACTGAAAATTTCTGGGGCTGTAACACCCCGACACCCCTGGGAGTTCCGCCCCTGTCAGTGAACCACCAACAAGCAAAATAATTAGGAAGAGAGAACGGTCTTATGATGTCGCATTTGAGGAGTTTTTGAAGATTATAAAATCCACGGGAAAAACAGATTTATCGGTGCTTGCAGCTCTTATCAATGCAGCTCTCATCAGTAGGAAACATTTTGGGGTCCTTCGCCCCAGTTATAATGAATTAACCCCTACTTTTTCACAGGCATGTGACAAAAGCTCACTAAAATTGTCTCCGCCATATAACAATTACCGTACTTTTATAAGTTCAATCATCAAAAGAAACTGATAGTCCACAGTGTTGTCAATTTTCAACCCTATTAGTAAGTAAAATATAGAGGCTTTACCGAATGCAGATGCTATTAAAAACCTATCAGTTTTGGTTCACTGAGTTTAAAAGACAATATGGTGTTCATTAGAATAACGTAAAGTCCCGCCCGCACTATGCGGCTTGATGCGACACAACTGCTTGCGACGAGATTATTCGGACGCGTTGCAAAGTGTGGAAGACTTTGCAACAAGTTGCAAGCAGTCGCGCAACCCAGTTTCATGCGACCGAACATGTTCGGTTTCATGAGACTGTAACGTGCGACTAACCATAATGGCGGCGGTTCTCGACTGAAGCGCGTGAGGATCAGCGGATTGGAATTTGGAGAACTAGACGTGTCTGTACAATATTACGAATGAAGATTGGTCAAACAGGAATAACAAGGTCGTGGTATTGGCGAATCTATCCAGCCATATCATCGACCGGGTAAGAACACCATTTTTCGAGTGAATGTATTCACCTATGCTGTTCGGCAGGTGAACAGCATGCACACAGTATGTGTACAATGCGTAGTACTACTGTACAGTATATTGAGAGTTGAACGTCACAATCTAGCGGGAACCGCTTCTACGATCTGTGACTAGTTGCATAGTGTGGACACCTTGCCCTTAAAGCTAATTAGTCGTCAGTCTCTCACCGCGACGAGGCAATCTTGTCGCAGTAAGTCTCGTCGCATAGAGTGGAAGGGGCTTAAGGATGTTTGTTCTTTATTCATCTAGGCCTAGCACAAATCTGTATGTATATATAGAAGACTTTTTGCATTAAAAAAAGGAGACGTACGTACTCCTCAAAACCTATTTTATCAATGGGATGCTGTTCCTAGACCCATTTTCATCATAGTTATCAGTAGTAGCTCTTAATATTGGGTTACACGGCACACTACTTTAATTGTAGACTTTGGAAAGACATTACTGTTTTGTATGTCATTGAAGTTGAGATGTCACTAGACTAAGGGAGGAGCCTTAAAAACGTTAAACAGAAGAGTCACCGGACTTTGGCGTTGACTGTTTAAAACAGAAGGAGGAAGGGGACGGGGGTGGTTGGAAAACGGTGGAAAGAAATTTCGGTTGCAAGCTCGTAACCTGCATACTATATTCTTTTCTTGTTCCACGTGGCTTATGAACTACGGTTAGTTCATAAATTTTAATACTAAAAAAATGATATCGTAACATGATCAATCAGGGAAGAAACAACTTTAGAGCTTGTTCACTGGTGTAAGACGTATATGAAGCAGGTCGTTTTTTTACCAAAACACCTGATACAATTATTGCTAGTAAAGGAAAACGCCTAGTTGTGAGTATTACTAATGCCTAAAAAGATAAAAATGGTACAGTGGTTGCATGTTGTAGTGGTGGTTGGGGAAGTTTGTGCATTCCTATGTACTTATGTAAGAATAGGAAAGAAAGATGGATGACGAAATGGTTTGCCTCCTTGGTCTAAGATGATAATGTCTGAAAAAGCTTACTTTTACATTGAATTGTTCTTAGATTTGTGGACTTATTTTTGTCGCCATATGGTAGCAGGCAAAGTGATGCAAATAATCGAAGGGCATGCATCAACGTGTGGAAAGTATGGCGGTTACAGATATCAATATACAGAGTAACAATTGTCCTTGTTTGTCTTCCTTTTAACACCATAGAATACCTTCGGACAATTGACAGGTAAATCATTTTAAGCATTTGAAACTGCATATGAGTTTGCAAAAAAGCAATTGTCTGAAGTGCACACCTGGGGCCTACATCACCGTGCAAGTTCGGGTTAACATTTCCATTCAACCAGGTCTGGGGAAAGCTACAGATTTTTTTTATTTAACCAAGCGTGGGGAAAGCTGCATCTCTGGTCAATGCAGACAAAGAAGGCCTGTGAAATTTACCATTTAGCCCATGGACGGTATCAGAGAGGACATGTTTAACTTCGAAACTTCAGAAAGAATTGAAAAATACTTTGAAAATAGAGATCAGTCCTTTGCAAGGGAGTAAAAGAGTGCTATTGTTAAGGTAAAGGAGAGTGCATCCAAGATCAAGGCAATTGCTTTGATGGATCTTCTGGGTTCATCCATTAATGATATTCTGCCATCATTAATTCATAAAAGGAAACGCACGAAGATATGAACTAGAAAACTAGAGAACTCACTAAAACAGCAAAAGAAAGTACTATCAATTTGAAAAAAGTCGGAGAAGCAGGGCACCCTGACAGTAAAAACTGTTTAATCAAATATAAACAAAGGAAAGAATTTCAAAAAAGATCTTAACGACGGGGCTGTTGATGGTCCATCAACTTTTTGTAGAATTTGCCATGGATTCTATTACGATGACATGGAAAATGCGATTGCCTACGGTGCTGACAAATTGAAGATTAGTTTCATTTAAAATGTGTTAATGGGACGATTCCAGTGTCATGACTGTGCATAAGTAGTGTTTCATCATTCTTGAGAAACTGTTGCAACGTTTTGCAGCTAGCTTGAATCGATGGAGTTGTTAAATAGTTTTAAACATGGTAGGCATAAGCTAAATTTCCCCTAAATAATCAAACACATTTTCCTAGGCATGTATTCTTTGAAAGCGAAGATGACAGATGCGTCTTCCTTTTGAGGTCTGGTCGAGCCAGGCCCCAACTGTTTACGAATAATGTCTCACGTATATCAAGATAAAAAGTTAAGTCACGGATTAAGATTCAAGTAACCCAAAAGAACCGGAAGTATTAAAAATGTTCCATTGCCACTACCAGTCAGGCGCTTGGCCTTTTGCTACTCCTCAATTTTACGGAACCCATCTTTCCTTTGAGAAGACTTCCCTAAAGACTGCTGTGCTAGCTCAAAGTTAACAGTTGAAAATTTGAGTACGATTATAGAACGTATTGACTGCCACACCTATTGTCGATATAATCAAGATGGGCTTACGTTGATTACCCCCACATCTTGACAGTAAGTGCAAGCAAGCCGTCCTAAATGAATTAATGGCCATATAACGACAGGTACACGAATACCTGCCGAAAACGGGCTTTTAAAAGACATTACAGATATATTTCACTTTAGTCTATTTAAAAATGGGGATGACGACGACGACGACGACGACGACGACGACGACGACGATGATGATGATGATGATGATGATGATGATGATGGTGATGATGATGATGATTGCTGACAATTTTTTTTAATTGTTAATATTTTTTTTAATTTCGGTTTTCTTTGCGAGATGGAATAAACTTCTGGGGAAAAGTATGGCCCACCGAGGTGAAAAAAGTGTCTTTTCAATGGTTTCAATTTAACGGATTAGGTTTCTTAATTGACTTCTCGACATCCCAGTAGCCAAATGGGGGGGGGGGGCAAGAAAATACGCTCCCTATGTAGAAAATTGAGAGGTTCTTCAGCCATATTTCATATACCATGTTTCGCCCTTAAAATGTGTTTTTTTTGCACCACTAGAACTTAAATTTTCCCCTTCAGTACTTTGTCTGGCTAAGGGTTAGGGTTAGGGGTAGGCTTCGGCCTTGACTACTTTCTTCACAAAATAATGAAATAGTTGTGACAATTGTGAAGACAGTTTATCGTATCTTTCCTATTTTTTTAAATTTATATAACTCAACTACTGTTGAGAAAGTGCGGTAAAGGTTTTGGGGTCCGTCTGTTAAGTAAGGTGATACTAACTAAAGGTAACTATTTTTCTAAGGACACTTTTACGCTGGCCAGGCTTGGCTAGACCTGGACGTTTACATATCTTGCCAAGGCTACTCTTGATTCATATACGTGCTCTGAACAGCTTTGATGATGTAATTTCTCTGGGTATTGTGTTGTGGTTCGGTATCTATGTACCCAAAAGCACCTTTGAGATCATGTAATGGGGGAGGGGGATCTTGCTGATAAAATATTTGACAATGATCATTTACAGGCGTGAGAATACAACGTTTTACCACGTGTTTACGTTTTTGGTTGGGGTTCGTAGAGAGGCAGGCTAACATTGCTTACTAGACTGACCACTGCAGGGGTCTTTCGTCAGGGGGCCTACCGCTTGAATGAATGGATATTGCCATAGATTTCAATTTCACAGAATGGGTATTGAAATATTTTGATAGCTTCATTGAGTTGCTCAATGGGAAAATATAGCTTATATAAGGACACTGCAAACCTCGTGTGCTACGGCCACAAACTTCAAATTTGTCTTTTGGGCATTCATGATTCAAATAAATACTGTAAACATAATTGGAACGCTTACTTGGTCACTCGATGATGTAAAATAGCTCAGTAGGGGTGTTAGAGGGCACGTTGGTGATGGTAAATAATTTCCTCTGGGTTTCCAAACCCAACTGATGTCGGAAAAAAACCTCCTCAAATGTTGAGAATATAGCTCTTAAATGAAAACTGATTTTGCAACCTGTTTCGGAAAGATAGGTGGAAGGTTTACAAGTGTATGGTCCCAATTTTTACACAGAATGGCCAAAGATAGCAATGTATTACAGACGTCCAGATAATTATATACATCGGGACCCATGCCATACGCAACCCGACGCATTCCTGCACATAAAAATTGGTAAACGCTTTCAAATCCAGGACGACAAAACATATACTTCTAGCATAATTTTGTCCAAGTGAAGAAATGGTCAAAAAGGCTGCTCATTTCCCCTTACTTTTAATGTAGATAGATATGATGGTATGATCGCCGCTTATCAAGATTGCCACCATAACTTATCATTAACTTGTCGTTCAAGTTGACCAATATTTCAAATTGGTTTAGAAAACTTTGAAAAAAGATTCAGTCGTGTAATCTTTTTATGTGTTTATGTATAAAATATCCAATTGGGTGCATATTTCCACAAATAACCAATAAACAATTTATTGAGGAGGAAGACACCCCATGAAAAATCAGAATGTTCCATTTTAAAGTTAACTCGTGAATCAAACTGGACGTAATTCCATTTCGGTGTATTTTATATAATAAATACTTCCAGGAAGACGATACCAATTAAAATAATAACTACCATAGGGACTGTTTAGAGAAGAATGAGCACAGTTATCGTACCACCAAGCACCACTGTAATAATAACTACTTGCGCAGTTATAATAATTATTATTGTCGTTGTCTCTGTCACGTGTCGTGAACGCTTGTCCATTGTGATAAGTCAAAGAGTCACCTGGTTATAGAAAGAAAAAAAATGCAGATTAGGCGTAAAAATGTATAATAAAATACTTAAACATTTGAGGATGTTAAGTTGCATTTAATCCTAGTTTGCAAAAGGGGAATCTGAAATAACTTTTTAAAATTTGAAAAGCAAAAGAAACGTTGAGTTACGGACATTTAAGTTTACATATAACAAAGTTAGCTCAGATAAATTAATCCGTTTATCATTTCATTTTTTAATTTTCTTGCAAACAATTTTACAAAGGTCAGATAAGAACAACTTTTGTAAATTTAAAAGTATTTTGCCTTTTTCCCGGGAATAATCCAATCGGAAATAATTCGTTTTCTTGTGATTTCTTAAAAATCAATGGGTGGGAACAAGATTGTAGGTAATTAAAGCAAATCTTTTGTATCAGACGACTTCCAAAATAGCTAAATCAATTAACCTGCTTTTTCGAAGGAACTCCACTGTAAGCATCGTGATTGTTCATTACTGTGATCACCATAGAACCTCTTCAATAAAATTGACTTCTTTCAAGAATACATTAAGGGTAAATTTGATAACTGATGATTTATTCATAACTCATTACCGTTTCCGTTAGAGTTGTATATGTTCCATTTCTCTTTATTACTTTTCGCACTTGAACCGGAATTGCACATGATGTAGAATATTTCCATTTCTCCTTTGAAAAAATGACGTTGACATTTCGAATAGCAATGTTTACATTGTTTTTATGCATGAAGCACAAATTAATAAATGATACATGAAACTAATTTTCCTTTTTTCTATATTTTAACCTTCTAAATGTTTAATAGAAAGTCAGTAATGCGAAAATGTTTAGGTATGTCAATTGAGAAAAGTTTGCTTTCTTGGGAATCAGAGAGTACTCTTTTAACAAATGAACGAATGCAATTAAATCCACTCTTGGAAGCACGACCACAATGACCACAATGAAGTACCAAAACTGGTTTGAAAATTACTTTTAAATAACCTCAATGAAAGAGTCGAGGGCAACGACTTTATTTGAAACTCTACCAATGTTTTAGGAGACTATGGAGTCAAAGGCGTTGTCAATGTTTGTGGATGTATTTATTATTTAATTCTCAATTTAAGCTCGGAAAGTCAATGTTCCTTAAATTTACATCCATCTATTGTCACTTTCGTAAATACTATCAACATGAAATATAAAACGAACATAGCACCTCGTTCGTATATAGGACAGGTTTTATTACTATCAAAGGTCATATTTTAATTAGTACTTAAATTGCATAAAGGTAATGAGGGGGCTCCTTGTTTCGGGCCATCCCCAATCAGGCAAATGCTCCTCTACTTCAATATTCCTCCCCCCCCCCTCATCCTTTCCTAAACTGCACGAAAAAGTACTAAGGTTTTCAGTTTGCCTATATTCCTTCAATTCTGGCCTGAAATGTTTCCTAAATTAACAAATAAGCTTAACATGTCCAACGATTATACTTCCAGACGCCCCTAACTCGATATTAGCTTCTGGCACCTGTAAGGTCATACCTGATTGGCTAGTTGTGTACTTAACGTTAAGGTCAGGTTCTCTCTTGGGAACGTCTGGTTATAGCGAAGAACGAGAAATACGAACTCAGGTAACAATATCTTTTAATACAGGAAATTAAAAAAACTATTAACAAAAGTTGTTGACCTACCTGCATCACCTTCACTGTAAGTGCCAAGATTAAGCCGGTAATTGTCAGTCTCATCACTTACATTGAAGGAAGAGAACTTTGCGTAGTACGGGGATCCGTATTCGTTGACATAATCTATTCTTAGTTCATAATTTCTTTGATTTGTTAGACTGCACAACTTATCATTTCCAAGCCAAACTTCATGACTTGCATTCCCGAATCCAGCTTTATAATCAGCCCAATATAGAAAAAAGTCAACAGCCCCATATAGGAAAAAGTCAACAGCCCCATCAACACCACGTTGGAAGACCTGCATTAAAACAAAAACAATTTGGAATTGGTTTTTCATTGGTTGGGCATACAAGTCTCGTAATAATAAAAAGAAAAAGAAAAAACAAAACAAAACAAAACAAAACCTTGAATAGCAAGGAAACGCAGTTTTATTAGAAAAACTAAATTTTCAACAAAGCAAGTCATTTTAAAGATGGCTTTTAAGCTATTGCCAGCAATTACCGTCCAGCCTCCTCCATCCGTCATGTTACAGTATACTTCAGACCGTAATCCATTCCAAGTTTTTGGTTTTATTAAGTAAACCCCATCTTCTACAGAACCTCTGTTGTAGACATCCAGACAATCTGTTGGTGTGGCTGTTGGTACTGTTGTTGGTGCTGAGTCTGAAATACAAATCTGTCCGTCACCTGTGTACCCAGGGTTACAGTAACATTTATTTATGCCGTTTCTTTCTTCACAAACTGCATTGGGACTACACACGTAGTTGTCGATGCATGAGAACTGCCCACCAGCACAAAAACATCTTGTTGAACAATTTGGAGAAATGTAGATGTCATCGTCCTGTAAGTACGAAATTTTATAAGACATTTAGTGCGTGTTTCTTCGAAAATGGGTTTTGTCCTTACATTTCTACATTGACGAGTGTCTTTTGAGAATGACGCTAGCATCGGGCTCTCTTGCATAAAATGAGTTGTGCAAACCGTTGCACTGAAAAAGTCAAGAATACAATCAGTAGGCTGTTCCCGTAAATAATTACAATACGGTAGTACCATGTACATACATAGGTTGACGAAGAAATGTTTCCTCATTTATTAGAATCATTTTCTTCCAAAAAAATACGTAGAGCTGTATCTTGGTTTGGCGGCAACTTTAAGTGGACTGACACGACATATTTAGGAATGAATAAGAAAACAACACAAAGTCCTACAAAATCACTTTCATTTTTCAACAAAGTTGCTAGAAATTTTCATATGAGAAAACCTACAACTCTGTCATATACAGAGCGGTTGTAATATTAATAATAGTAAACAGAGATACGTAGGAAGTGCACTTACCGTGTTTGATGAGCATAAAAATGAATTAATATCATCTGAAAGTAAAACAAGTAGTACATTCAGTATGTTACAATTAGATTTGTATTACTTAGTAATTTCAACGTCAGGTTAAGCACTTAATGAATTACCTTCTACTCCATAGTATTCACCAACGCTCGCTAACCTAAAGCCACTGAAATCATCACTGATTCGGAAGCTACTGTAGGTTATATAGAATGAAAAAAACATCTGAAGATGTAACGTCAATTCGAAGCTCATAATTTTTTTGGTTAGTCAAATGGGAGAGTTTATCATGGCCAAGCCAGTACTCTCCAGACAGAAAGCCAAAGTCACGTGTGCAGTCTAACCAGTCTCTATTGAAACCAACAGATCCATCGCTACGACGATATATGACCTGCAATGGATATCCAATATATGTAAATTTGAAATGGAAGCATTCTGCAATTTATTCATGGAAATAAACATTGTAAAAGTTTCATCTACAAATTAACCCACGTTTATTAGACTACTTTTTAATGAGTGGATGGAAGTATCTCTTGGTATTTATTAGAAAAATCAAGAGAGAATTGTAAAGTGCTACAGATGGGGGACATTTACATACCGTTCAACCTCCATCGTTTACTGTATGGTCACAATAAACTTCAAAGGGTTCTGGATAACCATCTGGTTTGATGAGATGCACACCACTCCGATTATCTGATGAGCACTGTTCTCGTATGTCAGCACAGTCTCGTGGATATTCCGATTGTTGGTAAAAGAAATACGAGGAAGCTTAAATGTAAGAAGCAGACGTTACTGCATTATTGCATCAGTAGGTAATGTATATTATACACGTGAGATCGACATATTTTCCCGTAATTGTGTAGCCTAGTAATGCAATTAATAAAAAATATATTGAAGTTGACTGTACATAAGTACCTCATTTATCAGTTCGATGACAACTGAAAGGAGAGCCTCTAACTGTCTTAAGTTATACCAGCCTTCTTTCAAACGTAGTTAGAAAGGAGATTGCATCCGTTCTTCCGCCTTTCAAAAGGGAGCTTTGTCCAAAATCCAAAACCATGCAAATAGATTAGTTAGATGTGAAAATGTTGTTACTTACTTGACTGCCTTCCGTCAAGTGCACCACGGTCATTTTTAAAAAAAAAGAACAAATGGCAATTGCTTTGTTTTGCATCAATCAAGACAAGCGTTAGGTCAGTAAGATAAAGAAAAAAAAAGTTGTGCATTTATCATTGTAAGGGTTAACATAATGCCGGAAACGAGATAGCTACGAAACATTCCTGGAAGAAAGCAATTTATCACAATAATTAACTTTCCAATTCTAAACTCTCGAGAGAATGTCTTAAAAGATTCTAACGTAAAAGTACAGCTGAAAACTTGTGACTGTCTTAAGTTATTTTAACTCAAAATGGCATCAAACTTTAAGTGCCTTAAAATAAACTGTATACAAAGTCCACTCCAAATTATCAAATTATTAAAATTTTTAGCCTGTATATTTTTATCAATGTTCTTACCACAACAGGTGCTCCGTAAACCTTTCACTCTAGTGCATCACAGAATTTGGTATGCTATTATGTCAGTATATTTTATCACCATTTTAAAGCGTCAAACAAAACAGGGTTGAAATATGAATCTCTTAGGCTATTTTAAACATTGCAATTTGTGCGTGTGTTTAGTGCGGAGCAATAACTCCTTAGCAGAAATTTCTTTTCCAATGCACTTCGTAACTAAAATTGCTTAAAATGAGCAAGGGCGGCGATTGAAAGTTGAAAAATTTTCGTTGTAAAGTCTAACGTACATTATGCATCCGTCATAGTTACATTTAATTTATGAAAGTCGCTGATTTAATTATCTATAGTTTTTCAACAAGCAATGCATCACATGTAGTTCCTACAATAAAGGTTTCAGGAACCATACTATTTCATAGATTTAACCTAGTTTGCCATTTTTCATGTAGCTCATGTACCGCTGGCTCCTAAAAAAACAGGTCATGTAAGACATTTTGGGAAAACGATTTTTTTCGATAAATAAACATTTACTTTGCAAATTATATTTCTTGAAAAGTATTTTGGTTTCTTATTTCAGAGGTGATACAGATTTTTATATATTTTAGTTTGAGTGTGTCACGCGATGAAGGAATTGAAATAGTACAATCAAAGGATTATTCTTTGGAAGTGTTGTTAAAAACATGTTCATTGTACAATGTACACTTTTACTTATCAAAGACAAGACAATGTTTGATAAAAACGATTAAAAGTTTCATCTTAACTGCGTTAAAAAATTGCTTCAGCTTTTTCTTTTTAAATTTCTTTCTTGCAGGTGCATTCTACAAGCTCTCATTTACAAGCAAGATATTTCTATTTTCGAGCAAACATATGCTATCTGTTTGTTAAATGCATTAAAAGTTTGCGGAAAGAGCTCTGGTCTGGTGTGTGTTTACACTTGCTTGGTTACCTGTAACATAATTTGTGCTTCTTTTTGGAACATACTTTGTTCAATGCAAAAGTTTGCAGCGTAAATTGAACAGATTTTTGAATTTAAAACTTTATATATATAGCCATGGCAAATTAAGGCTCTTGCACAAAACACGATTACGACACTAAGACACATCATGCCATTGAAATGTTTACGCAACATTGAAACTTGCAGATTTTAATCCACGGAGCTTCGTTGTGGCTCTATGGTTAACCTGTACCATTACTTTGCTAAGTTGCTGCTTAGTCTAAAAGGATTCCATGTTCAACTTAACATCTGGTACTATCAAATGAGCACAAGTATGAGAGCTCACCTAACTTGTTTACACAAAGCAGTCATTTCACAAACACTACTTTTGTATTCTACCTGTGTACACAGATTACTACTACTTACTACTTAAGCTTCATTTGGAATCTCGTAAAGTGCGAAAATTGGGTTAGAAAAACCAGGCCAGAAGCCAGAAATTCTGATATAGAGGGCACCGGCATCGTATAGGGGGCACCGAAGAAGATTGTTTGTAGTCAGTATCGCCACCATATGAGAAAAGTTTGCGAGAACCACAGGGGATGATATATCAAGCCTACCACAGATACAACTCAAAGGCATCGGCTTTCGATTTGAACATGCGCACGAGGCGCGTGAAATAGTTTTTAACCTGTTCTTGCAATATAGAGACCTGGAAAGGTACCACAAGTGAAGGGAACACGGCTGTGATCACGATAATGCCTCTTCAGCTCCGAAAGCACAGGTGAAGAGTTGAATAGTTTACGAACAAAGAGGCACCAGGAAGGCTTCATGTTCTCTTGTGTGATATTAGAAGAATCCATAGTAAATTTTCCCGAATTTCCGAGAAATTAACAAAATGGGAATAATAGCATGGCTCTTTGAGCGGGACTTTCAATTTCAATCAGAGCACACTAAGCTCTTCACAATTCGCAATCCGGACTGACAATAATTTATCGTACTTTTTTGCTTTGACCGATATTTAGCATAAAGAAAAAAGTAAATTTTTGAATAAGTTTGTGGTACCAGGAACATCAGCTTCAACCGTATAGCCATGACGATACGAAAATTACTCAAGTTATAAGATTGCTACATAAAAACCCTTGGTGCCCGGCATCTAACTTTGAGGCTTCACCTAGGTTTGGCTGGAATAGTTCACTGGACTCTATGTGGTATTGGTTCATAGGTGATACAACTTAGATTGTGAGAACTGCAAGCGGATCGCATCGATATTTTGCAGGAAAATTATTTAACATGGTAAAACCTGCATGCAGGCTCAGCAAGGGGTGGTGAAAAGATGTTCCCTTAAGGATTCCAGCAACCCTAAGTTCCGCCAGAAGCAACAGATTGCCGAAAGGATGCCGATCGTGCAATTATAGATGCCCTAAGGGCGCTGAAAGATTTGGGGTTTTGTTGAAGAAAATTGAAGATATTTGGTTCTTTTAAAGGAGAGTTAGAAAATGTTAGTTTCTATGGAAGTGTCTTCCCCTTCCTCATGCCAGACAGCTCCTCATGCCAGAATTCTCCCAACTTATCTCCCTAGCCCCTCCGAAAACTGTGCATTCTGTGTACTTTGAGCTATTCTGCATCTTTTGACCTTGATGTCAATCAAAGAGCATTTACCAACTGAGATTTTTTGCTGTCTTCCAATCAACTAAAATGTACTTGGGATGATGTCTGTCGTTAAGAGTAAAGCCATGACGCCAAGAGACTCAGTCGCAAGGAATGCCACTACCTCTGGACTCAGCAGTGCGACACTTCACGTTTCTTAGAAACATACGTTTATACCATAATGTAACGTCTGAATTAACAATCTTTCAAATGGTGATAAAGAGATAACAGAACTCCTAATCAATTCAATTTTTTGTTTCTCCAAGATCACGCCTACAGAAATACCCTTATTGTAGAATCGTTACCTTTATGTAGCCAACATATATAAAACTGGTGTTAAAGCAAATAAAACTAAATGGGGAAGCTAGTGTAGCGAGAGAAAAATTGTATTCACAAAAATGTTAGAGAAAACAAAATACGTTTATTTATTGAACGCCTTTTGGATCATTTTTGTAATCGCTTGGAGTCATATAGGGGCCACCGTTAACACTAAGTAAAATTTTATTTTCGATCGATTTTTCATATGGGGACACCGTGGTCCGCACGGGGGAAACCCGTGCCCGAGCCTGGCTATGGGTCTGAAGAAAACTCTCTTTCGGGTAAATCATAGAATATTACAGAATAAGAGACAGCTTTACGTACGTGGCTCTATCGTTACGTAAAATTTCTTCTTAAGCAACGATAAGCGATAACTTCGCTCGCTTTCATTAAGTCTTTTAATTATGTCCCGAGCATGAGTGTGACCTGATGGCTTTAAAGAGTTGGAACAATTTGTAGGTGATCCTAAGAGTAACGTTATGAGTAATAATCTTTATAGTTGTTTGGATCTAACAATACCTACCCTTCACCTCTGGTTCAGTGCATTGGATATCTTTGTTTATAATCTGTTATGGTTGATGCTTACATGAAATTTCGAGAAGAGTACTGTTCTCTCCTTATTCAGAAAAAAAAATACTTCAAACGTAAAATTGTAATGCTTATTCGTCTTGCCTAAACAGGGATAGGAGAAGAGAGTTTGAAAGAAGGAGCCCTTAGCTAAAAGTCTATTACAGGGCAAACAGTATGTTGTTGTCTATTTGGAAAAGCAGTTTATAAAGATGTTAGTGTTATTATCACTTTTGTAGTTAAAAGAACAAGACGACACCGAGGCTGTTACTCTACCACGAAGCCACAAAAAATCTGAAAAATTTTCCGAAGAGTTCTGTATTCGCCTCACTCGGAATTTTGATGAACTTCATTTCAAAACTTTGGAAAATATTTGCGTTTTCTGATTTCAACGGCTAAGACATGTGTAATTGTGTCGCAGGTTTAAAAATTAATTACGAGTTTTTAGACTGATGTAACTTGTTTGTATGTTTTTGCTCATATCTTAGACATTGAGAGGCTATATCTGCATTTATCAAAAGATAACTGTGTCAAGGTCTAGTGTGTCTGAGCAAAACAGACCCAATGACTGTGTACAGAAGCTTTGAAACTTTTGATTCGTTCTTTAGGTATGTCCAGGCCTGTAATACACAATTCCCTTCAATTAAATAATTCAAAATAGATTGATTTTAATGTAAATATTATTCAAATTTGATTTTTTAACTTAGTGTTCTAACATTTGGGAAATTAGACGCCATTACCTCCGTATCCGATTTATTTGCTCTTATTCAGTTCGAGAAATGAAAGAAAGTTCAGTTTATAATGAAAAAGAGGAATAAAATACCAAAACAGTGGCTGAAGGTCAATATTAATTGAACCTTAAAATTTAATGTATAGAAGACTTCAATGTTCGAATACTAAAGCGTAACCAAATGTCAGTTCTAATGCTTTTTTTAACGCTTTGTTTGTCAAAATACTTCCAAACTGTCTTTTTTATCCAGTTTATCGGTTTCGGAGCTTAAACACAACTTTTAATATTTCTTGTAATAAAACTGCTTTGACTCTTCGAGATGTGTGAAAAGGCGAGTACTGAGTACTATAAAATCCATACACTCCCTGGGATGTGTGGCAAGGCGATTACTGTGTACAATAAAATCCGTAGAGACAACTTCAAATCACGTACGTAACTGGTAGGTTATACTAACAGGGACTTAAAACGGGTCATTGCAAGACACCGTAAGACGTAACCACCATAACTCTATCCAACACTTCTAGAATCTTACCCAAAGAAGGACAAAATATCGTTATCATCATCAGTAGGTTATAATTCGTTTATATAAATTTTCCTTGAAAGAAATATTTTAGATATTACTGTGGATTATAAAGTCTTCACCAACCCTCAAGTTAGATGAGAGCGCTTGTTTTAGCAATCCAAAGTTCCAAGCAATTGCTTTTTACCAAATAAAGGTACAATGTGTTTTCCTTTGTTTTGTAAGGATTGAAAAAGTCCCCCTGGTGTCTGATGTCAGTCATTTTTGTTTAAATAAACCAGACGCAATTTAATCATTCCCTAGTTTTACGTATTTCAAATTACCTAACTAAGTCTTATTTAATTAGTATCAGATAATAACTATGTCTTTAATACCTCATGATTTTTAGTCTCGATGTTATGAAACTATTGAGTTTAATTGGCTGTGATTTTGCCTGCAATCTGCTATAATAAAAGTGATTTATGATTGACACTCAAGCTCATCAAAAGAAGCTTACATACCGAAAGGTGTATGTATCTTGTTCCAAAGTTAGTAGGCCTTTTTTCAATCATGCAGGAATGCCTTCGAAACTATAGGTTTGCGTGTCTCAGTGATTATGGGTCCAATGAACAATCATGGTAAACATTAATTTCCCTTCTCTGCTAATGAAAACTAGCTCATCCATGGAAGTGTATGTTAGTACATGTAAAGTTCCAATATCTGTTTTACGCTAAAATATAGATAAACCAAGTAACCTGGTCCTTAATATCTTTTTGGGGAAATAACAACGTGCGGTTAATTTAAAATTGTCATCATGCAATGGTCATGAGTGCATTCAAACCGAAGCGCATGCTCTTTAAAACATGTCACAAAGACTTATGTTTGCCGAGGTAGCACATATCAAAAGTACTATACAGGAAGTGATTATTCTATAGGTAAACTGATTAACCCATAAACGAGGTCCATTTCAAGTTAAATATATTTTACTAAAAACAAGCTGTCAGGCTGTGCAGGTGATTTAGACATGCATGCGCCTTTTCGAATGGTGTCATGTTCGAAAAAATGTGAAGGGGAACAAGGCAGCAATGAAAGAAAGGTATGGAGTTAGAAATGTGCATTACAGAGTTTCTCGCCCCAGCTGTTCATTACGTAAGGTAGATTTAAAATGTTTCTTACACATGAAGCTTATTGAAATTCAGAAGAATGAAAAGTTACTTTGATTTCGGGCCTATCACGACAATTCCATTGGTAAACAAGCTGTGGGCCTTTTACAATAAAGCTGACTGCTCTGAAGGAGCCGCCGCCTCGACAGGACCCGAAGCTCAACATGACCAACCTTTCGAAAATGATTTATTATACTTCTATCTGGCAAGAAAATATACGGTCAATTACCTTAGTTACAACCCTGTTTACTATGAGCCATGGGCTGGGTCTTGCCGGTTGCTAACATCAGCACTATAGAACCGTTGTGAATGCTTCTCACATTTGACGTAGGAGGAAGAGGCGGCCAGTTATACAGGAGACAATTATAATGATGGGTTTTGTACAGAAAGCATGCTCTTTTACAACCTGAAAATCGCTCAGCATATGTTGGGCTCTATTGCTCGATGCACAATAGCGCTAACTGAAGTGGTTTTTCGGTAGTTCTGCGTCGTGGGACCTATGTTGTTGTTTCAGCTTTTTCACTGTGACTTTAACAGAAACCACTCAACTGTGACTTGCCTAGTATCATTAATACCATGCATATCCTTAGATGTATTTTCTGCTTGTATTCAAGTTATAGGGCTTTATATTAAAGAGAAAAGTTGTCATTGCATGCCATCCAAACACCATACCCAAGCTACACTCATATCTCAAGGTCACAGAATGTAACGCTAAGTGGACAGATTGTCCCAGATATCTTTTGTTTCTCTATGAAATTTGATACGTTTGGAATGTTTAGATATTTTTCTATATGGATCTAGTGTAGACTGTTCCTTACTTATGGTATGCCAAGTACATTTATAAACTGCTCAGTATAGTGGTATTACATTCAAAAGAAATACAAAAGCTAGCTCTAATCACTTCGTCCAGATGGCTTCACAGATTTCCCATCATGCACTGTTCTAAGCTGGAAGAGTAACACTTCTTCAAGGATTAGTATTTTCCAAATGCAAAATGTTATTACGAAGGGATTTTCACTGCCTTTTGCAGGAAAGTTTCCTGTAATTTATGAAACATCAAGGTTGGTCCATTCACCAGAAAAAGTTTTTGATACCTGTGTACCATCTCTCTGAAATTTCCGTTGACACTTCTTTTCTTCTTTTTTAACCATCTGTTGCTTTGCAATGAACGTCCGTGACACTCAGGAAATGATCTACAGTAACATATATGTGTAGAAAAAGTAACGAAGAGTAACACTGTGTTATGACTACGAGAAAAGGGGAAGTATATCAACACAAAAGTTACCTTTATGAGTTAATATTCAATATACTTAACAGGACTTGATTTCAAAAGTAAGATGATCGACATTTGGACATTTAATTTGAATTTCCAAAAATGAAATCAAAACACTTTTATTGTCAACAGGGAACGTGTTCTAATCGTGTTAGGTTTGAGAAACTAACGACTTAACGGTGTAGCCGACGTAGTGGACTCAGACACGTAAGAAAGGTACGGTAAAACCTTTCGAATAGGATTTACAGTAAATATTCATCTCAAAGACAACAACCTCTAACATTAAACTGCCAGGATAAAATAGCTTACGCGTTTTCTAATAAATTAAATGCTCTAAAGGATTCTAAACGGAATAATATGATCAGTGGAAGATTAAGACAGCTAACAAAAGTCGCTCAAAGAAGAGTTGTGTGGATCTAAGAGAGCTATTACCTCAAGATTTTTAATTTTAACTCTGAGCGGTACAAGAATTGGAAAAGACCGAATAATAATTTAGCAATTTATATCCTTCATCACGCCAATGTCAAAGGGTTGTTGTTACTTATAGAATAAATTTATTTAATAGGAGCCTTCAGTCGTAGTGACAGTTTCTTATTACAATAAAAAGATGCACGATGGGCACGGACTGAAAAATGTACGTTATTTGTTTTGGAATTGAAATGTTATTCATAATTTGAAAAATGGTTTGTTACGCATGTTAGGGAAAAAATTTAATTGTTAATATGCAATGCTTTGAGTAGGATGGTACAGTTTGTCCACCTAATTTTTCCGAATTCATCGCAAGACAAATTGAAATGGGAAGGTAGGATAACACTTCGATGTCTTTTCTCCATAGGTAATTTACTAACAATGCTGAAATTACCATTAACGACAAGACCTATAACTTAAAAATTCATTAAACCTGCATTTTAAACCATAATATTTTGTTTACAAAGAAAATAACCATACAACCAAATTGTGTTTATACAGAGGTTCAGTGTTTTTAGTATCATAAACCTTCTAGGCATACAGTTCGAGGGCTTGTGTTCACCTCCGAGGTGATAACATTTGGAGCCCTTCCCAATTAGGCTTTTTGAAATTAATCCGAAACACTTGTACCAAATTCTCTCCAACTAATGTAATATCATTATTACTTAAAGATGTTTAGGGTAGGCTATTAAATCTTAGAGTAATGCTACTTTAGAAGTGTAACTCTTTTCATACGACTCTTAAATTTTTTCGGGCTTGCTGCTCTAGTTTAAAAAAATCTTTTTCGTTCTCGCTTGGTACGGTAGACCATAAACTTACATTAGGCGTCCCTTCAACTAATGGCATATGGCAACACTTGGAATATTTTAACCTCGTGCCAAAGAAACTTCTTGATCATAACGTACTAGAAACTACTATCGACTCTCATACACAAGTTAAACGCTTTTCCAAGACTAACACTCCCGAAACCATTTAATAACCAACAAGTTAAATGTAAAACATGACACCTTGTGCCTTTTACAATGGCTTAAGTCATATCTTCCCAACAAAAAACATAACCGGTCTTATTCCAAATAGTTGCGATTTGCCTGTGCATGCATCTTCTTCGGTATCTGATAAGTGGACAAAATATGCCGTTTCCATGTGCGATTCAGGCAAACACCTTTTAAAGCTTGACAGTCAGACCTATATTTGTAGACTTATAACGTTTCAGTGGAGTTTTCTCAGAATACTGGTATTTAACGTAAGCCTACTGCAAGGTATCATTTAAGCCTTGTATTCTTTACAGTTTTGTACTTTGTCATGCTTCCGCTGTATAAATCCACTTAAAAACGTCAGTAGATATCTCCACTTACCCCTATTTTACTGATGACAAGTTAAAGGTCTGTGGACATGTATTAAATTCAGTTGTTGTACTCAAAAAAGCTAGATTAAGATCTACTGATCAAAAATCCGCTGGAATTATTTGAATATCTTTTACCGTTCTCAAGATATTTCTCTTCAAAGTTTGACCATTT
>WURT03548278.1:8877-21120 GCA_009936505.3 Holothuria glaberrima | reverse complement strand
TGACATTTTTCTGAAAAATGTTAACTTACTAGCCAAAAAGATATCGTGATCTTGTGGCACTTTTAAGCTTCCGTAATAAACCGACCACGAAAATATCAACGTGAATTTTTGTAAAACATACTATAAACCAACTTCCCGTAGATATGCGGATGACATAAGCTTGTCACTAGGAAATATGGATGATGCTCGGGTTTCATGTGGCATAGTAGTTCCACACAGGTAGCCTAGATCTTACATGGCACAAAGCGACAACGGGACAAGAAGCCTATCTATCGTGCGCTGGAAGCCAGCCCAAAAATTCCGTCTCTTCAGATAGTAATGTCACATTCTAGACCATTTTTCACAAATTTCTAATGTATGATGGACTATTCCCTCGAGAGGGGCCATGATGAAACCATCTAAAAGAAGGTCTACCCTCAGCTGGCCTGTAGCTTATGAATAAAGCTTTTTTGGCCCAAAATGTCCCTTTCATTATACGAGAGACTGAGAGTAATTTTCATCAAACAAGAAGACAATTCCTCTGTTACGACGCCACCAACATCTAGAAATCTGAGATTTAGTTAGTTAGATGAGGTTTAAGGGCTCAGGTTCTAACCATCATGTTTAAAGTCTGTGGTATGACCCGGCCAGAATTCGAACCCCCGACCTTCCGGCTGCAAGTAGGATGCTCTAACCTCTTGACCATGCAGTCGGTGTACTATGGGTTACACGACATCATATCTCAACACCCTCTACGCAGTGACGGAGCGTCCATATAGGCCTAGTCAGGGGGTGGCCCCCCTAACGGACTCAGATCACCTGTCGGGGCACTTTTTACCGTATTGAGGCACAGGGTATCTACCTACTTCAAAGCGCCTCTACAGGCCATTCTCGCCCCTTCTGACCGAAGTCCCTTGCTCCGCCACTGTATGTAAGGGTAATCATAAACGAGACAGTGCTTGGTTGGAACGTATGCAAAAGTACTACAACCCCTTTAAGACAATCAAATTACGGTGACTCATCAAAAGTCTTGGGATTTTCTGTTTCGCCTGCTGCTGACAAATTTGGGGCAATGAGATTCCATTGGTTCCCTAAATAGGCTATGATAGTTTCTTCCAGAAGACCATTCCAATGGTATGGCCTTAGATTGTATCTTTGTTTGTATAAATTTTGTAATTTTACAGTGTCTATTGTTGTTTGTTCTGTTTGTTGGGTTTAATTAAGTTAATCTTATATTATCTTAGAAGGTTGCGTGTAATGTTTGTAGTAGCCCGATAGCTCACAAAACTTACACGATTGCCAGATGTGTTTTGAAATTTTTCACTACTGTTGTCGTGTGTTTTGAGCTGGGGGAAGTGAACTAAGTGAACGTTTGTACAACGATATCTACCTGAGGTCAATTATCTGGATTTCCTGTAGAAGTGCCTATGTCGTAAGTTTTTGATCGTGATAAGCAGTAACAGTTCAAGTCAAGTCTAACAATAAAGAAAGTTCAGAGCGTACGGGAGGTTTCGGTTCGACCTATGAATAATTTACTGACCTTTAGGTTAGCAAACATTCTTTGTGTCATGCATAGGCGACTTCATAGCTATCTGCTAGAATAAACACGATGCACTGTAAAACAGATAGTAAGCTGTATACGTATCCGGCTTCTGAATGTGGCGTAACTATTACAACAGAAGTTCTGTTCAAATTTCTTGCACGAAACGGTTCTGTTTGAATAAGTAAACGGAGTTGGATTCTCACGGATGACCGACTCGTTTGTATCTCTTGGTATTCTTGGGTACCGTGTAGATAGACATGAGACAAGCCTGAGACTTTATCGTAGTAGCCGTAGCCTAAGAACGGTATAGCCTTCCATGACCGAACTTGTCTACACAAACAATCGACATTCAAAATGTCGGAGCTTTGCAATAGAAGGATTCGTGCAATAGTGATTTTGACTGTCGGTGGATACTTAATAACCTTGCCAGGTACGTAGGCAAAAGTAGGCCCTGTATAGTATTACTGTCTCGTTCGTCTATAAGTAAACTAGCTAATAAGTACGGTGACACGCACATTACGCTTGGTAAGTAGCCTAACCTGTTGTACGAAATCGACGGAGAAAAGTTCATTATATTCCTTCCACATATAATAGGCGTATTAAACGGTTGTCCCGCAAAATGACGCATTAAACGATCATCTCCGTAGAAACATTTCAAGCAGGTAGTCACGAGGATCGGGGAAGTGCCCCTAGATAATTTTTTTACCCCTGGGAAGAATTGAAGTATTAAGTGGTATTGAAGTGATTATTGAAGTATTAAGTGATATTGTGCAAAATATTTCTTGAAATGGCATACGATAATTAGGGTGCTTCCTCCTCTCCAGGCCCCCTCGACAAAGGGACTGTCGGAGCTTAGGGTTGCTGGCATGGCCTCCGGGACCCCTGTCGGAAAAATTCTGTCACCACCCAGGGTCGGTTTTCTTATTATGGCTTTCAGAAGGGTCAATTTTCTGCGATAAATGTTACCCATAATTTTCAGTACGCTTTGCCCTCTCTTTCTGAGTTCCGTTACTTATAGCTGAATATAGTACAAACTCTTTTCTTCATTTCAAGTGACTTAATAAGTAGAATATATGGATTTATGTAAATGTCGGCCCGAATTTCATCTAATTTCGCTAAACTTAGATTTGTGTCTGTCGTGTGGTACGGCTGGTGACTCGAAGAGGGAAGTACAATGTATAAGTTGTGTCCAATAGGCCAACTTCCCGGACAATTGACCTATATAAGCTTTAAATAAGTACAGATTCTTTTAAATGTAGGCTTACCTAAACATTTCCTCGCACTTCGCGCGCTTTCTCGCAGTTTAGATTCCAGGAAAAAAACATTAAATCAGCGCGAAACTATTTTCCTGTATTATAAGCAAATTTTATGCAATATATGCCTTGCAATGGCATGTTATATTACACAGGTTTTCTTCTAATCTCTGTCACCCACCTCTTTGGGTCGCCCCCCCCTTTGAGAAAACCCGGGTGCCACCCCTGCTCTGGAGTCGGGCAAAAATCACAGCCCTCTCTGAGAAAATCAGTCCCGTACGGCCATGCTGAACACATGCATGAGACGCTAGTGCTGGTCTATGTAATAAACAGAGGGACAATTGCCTACAAGTACTTCACAAATGTGTACCCTTGTTGAAACAAAAAAGTTACGATATTTCAGGGTATGTTGTTCATCCGAAATTCACATCAATATAGGCCACAGTTACTCGCTGATCGATATATGAAGTCAACATAGCGTTTTACTCGACGACCAACTATAGTCAGATTGTGAAGGATACGAGACTGCATGTAGGGACGGTAAGGTAACCTACAGCAAGAAATTGGATGGCATAGCACCGACATCTATTTTCACCGCAAAATTCATGTTATGTTTGTTTGGCAATAAGAGAAATCTTTAGGGCAACTTGAAGCGCCTTCCGACCCGTGTGGAGTAAATTTCTTTCCTATATATCAGAAACTTGAACAAAATTTTTAGCACAGCCTTAGGAGTTACTCAAATTTTTCACAATCGTCTAAGTTCCCCTTACGAATCAAAACATTCTATTACAAGCGCAAGAGCAAGACGGTAGCTGAAGAAGGCCAAACCTCCCCCATCATCAGGGAAAACCCATTTCATGGGCAGATATTAGGCAAGAATTGGCCAATTCTCTGTCACAACGTGGGTTTTTTTCGGGAAAAACCCGTCGGCTTAGCTCTCCAGCCAAAATAAAAGAGAAAAAAAAAACATCTCTTACCTGCTTACGCCTACTCTGTCCGGGAAGGAGCTTACAACTGCTTCAAAATTTTCCCCATTGCATAACAAGGAAACGTGGGTACGTACCGTGACTTACTTGGTCGTGGGGAGTAAGACGAGGAAGTTTCCCCACCCCATAGGAAAGTCTTTCCCGGATGCAACTTAAGTGTTAATCAAACTTCCTCCACTTTCGAAACAAATCAACACCCCTGCCACCATAGCTTCAGTAGATTACTGTAGCAAGAAATGATGTCATCATGTGTGGATATAACTACTTGAATAGTAAATTCTAATTTTTTTTTTATGTGAACGCGGTGAAACATGAATTTTCATGGTATTAGGCAATTAACATTTTAAAGTCCCTTCGGCTTGATGCCTGAGTGCGAAAATCAAACAAGGGCGTAGGAAGCGGGGGGGGGCTGGGGGGGCGACAGCCCGCCAGCGAAATTTGTGAGGGGGCTGAAGAATGCATTAGCCCCCCCCCCCCCACTTTCCAAGCACGAAAACCCGTTATTCGTCTCTTCTGTAAGAATGTCAAATATTTGCAGTAATTTACCTTAGAATCTGCCCAAAATAATGCACCCGTTTAATTGCATCTAAGGACCCTCAAATATCAAAAAATTTTCCAAAGGGCTGAAGAATGTCAAGAATGTGCAGTAATATACCTCAAAACTTGTTCAAAATAATGCACCAAATTTAATCTAAGGGCCCACAAATATCAAAAAATTTTCAAGGGGCTAAGAAAAGTAAAAAAACTTTCAGTAATTTACCTTAGAATTTGTCTAAAATGATGGGATGATGTTCCAGATTGCATCTAAGGACCCTCAAATACCAAAAATTTTCCAAAGCTCTAAAGAATGTCAATATTCTGCAGTAATTTACCTTAAATTTGTCCAAAATAATGCACCAAATTGCATCTTGGGACCCACAAATATCAAAAAATTTTCCAAAGGACTAAAAAATGGAATTTTGCAGTAACTTACCTCAAAATTTTTCCCAAATTGCAACTTAGGATCCTAAAATATCAAAAAAATTCCCAAAGGACTAAGAAATGTCAAAAATTTGTATTAATTTACCATAAAATTTTTTCCAAAATGATGCACCAAATTGCATCGAGAGACCCTAAAATATCAAAAACTTTTCAAAAGGGGAGGGGTGTCCCCTTCCCAGACCCCTCCCCCAGGATGGCGATCCAAAACAAGGTTCAGCCCCCCAGTCTTGAACAGCTTCCTACGCCTATGGAAAACTCTTGAAGGAGTTCTTCTCCCCATGGGAGCTACTGCACGTTCCCTGATCCGTTTAGACTGTGAGAAAAAAAAAGCAGATACCACGCGTTATAGCCAAGAATCACAGCGAGTATTTGCTCGATAACGGAAACTGCATAATAGCTTAAGTTCGAGAACGATTTATGCATGCATTGTTTTACAATTATGATAAACTGTACTGTCTGTAATCATCTTTGAAAGCACGAGGGTCAGTGCGGTAAGCGATAATAGTAATGTGAACGTCGTACAAAGGTCAGGAAAGTTTTAAGGGGCTGTTGTATTATCCCAAGCATATTTAGGACCCTCTGGGTATCTATATTCACAATTGTTGACTGCACTTTGATTTTACGTAAATAAAGCAATAAATTTACATATTAAATTTAATCCTCTCTGATTAGTGAGCTGTGCAGATTTGTGAAATGTGATGGTGTAGCCCATTACATGGACAGGTCAAATTACAGTATCCTTAAAGTCACATACAGTCGCCTACTCAGCAGAATATGGCCTTGAGTAATTTAAACTCAGTACGGACTACTGTAGCTTTGTCTGGTATAGGCACAATGGACAGTTTGTAATTGAATGAGGGGCTAGATGTAAATTTCGTTGCAAGATTTTAACAGAACTGTTTTCAAGTCCACCTCCTAATCCGATTCCGGGCCAGTTCCGATCCAGCGGCCATCATTACCATTGTGCGTCAATTCCGATTCCAGCACTTCAGAATCCGAGCAAATTGCGATTACAGATCGTTCAATTTCTGGTCAATTTCGAGACCGGCCTTTTGACAATGTAGCATCTCGTACATATGCTTTTTGCACAATGTTGCAATTACACATAATTAAGAGGGGAGGGCAGTGATTAAGGAGTACATTTCGTACCCTGGCTCAGCCTGCAATTTAGTTGATTTTATGTATGATAACTCATGTGTTGAACTGTGCACCAATAACAAAGTAGCGTTATGTAGCATATATGTAATTTTCATTTTTGTGGAATCGTCTCCGAGTCTGAGTCCAGCTGCAGCCCATTCCGACCAAGTTCGACTCCGGAACCTCTCA
Organism: Holothuria glaberrima; assembly: GCA_009936505.3. Classification (NCBI taxonomy): domain Eukaryota; kingdom Metazoa; phylum Echinodermata; class Holothuroidea; order Aspidochirotida; family Holothuriidae; genus Holothuria; species Holothuria glaberrima. Next base: position 15,052 of record WURT03548278.1, on the reverse strand, counting down.
TTGCAGGTCAATTTCGAGTCAGACGAGTCTGAAATCGAGTCAGAGTCCAGACTCGGACCTTAATACAGTCCAGGAATTTAAATGTCTGGAATCATGTGAGATGATTGTGCTTTAAGGAAATGGGGGCAGCAAATAGCTTGCTGGTGTGATTTCTGACAAAGCCAAATTGGGGTTTTCCCCTGCGCGTCAGAAGTTTCTAGATAATAGAATAGGTTGTCATGGTGCTGGACCAAACTGTAAAGCAACCATTCGATCCTACATTGGTGCGTTGGGCATGGTTAAAGTTTAAAAAAGGTTGCCGACCGATCATCTTGAGTATCTTTCACATACCATCCGACCACCGTTACACTTTCTCATTGTAAACATTCTTGACGCTCTGGTATGGCTACACATCTGGTATTTTAGAGCCAAGTTTTGAATGGCCTTTAAAACAGACATACTTTCAGGTCAGAAGAATGATCTCTAACTTTTTACTTACCTGGATTGGCTGATCTTTAATCTTGTAAATATGGGTCGTACGCGGTGACAAAATTGAATAAATATGGGAAAAATTACGTCGATACTGTCTTACGCCCCTTCGCCACTGTAAATATTTCGTTACATTTTGAAAACTGTAGTGAGAAAGTTCCTGCCTAATCAATGTGAACTTTGAAAGAACGGAGAGAGACCAGAAGCGTTTTTGCATTTTGTCAATAATCGTTACAAAGTTGCCGGGTAAGCTTACACTTTGAACATACAAACAAGAAATTGATAATTAGGAAGGTATAATTTGAACAGTCCAGCTGGTATGTAGAAGCGTTAAAAAGTTTATGTAGCCTATACTCAGATCAATATTTCTAAGCAGGCCGTATTCAGATACGAGTACGCCATCAGCCGTTCATTACCTCACCTGGAGACCTCAAGATAGTTTGTCATGATGGCAAGCACCCTAACATACCGTAGTAAATACTTCTTAAAATCAACGGCATAATGATTCTTTGCAGCATGTTACACTTCCCGCGAGGGAACGTGTTTACACTTGGTATCTCACTTACCTCTTGACGTCAGAGAGCACGTTGCTCTGATTTTCACTCGAACGCAGTGAAGATGGAGCTTCGAGCTTAAACATTACTTATTTCTTAGGAGCGCTATCGCTATTGGTCACTTGAAGATTCGACCAATAACACTAATGTTCACAGCAGTGAACATGGACGTTGAGTTTCGGCCGTAGGATACTTTTTCCAAATCTCCTTGAATCTCTGGCAAAGGGCGAAGGGACGAAACCAAACGTTACTCCCGAAGGAGTTCAGGTCCCCGAAAGAGTTACGTCCCCGAAAAGGTCAACAATCTTTTTCCAGGCAGTTGTAACTTGTAATCGTTACAACTCCCTGCTTTTATATAAGTCCCCTCGACTCACTAATGGAGAGTCAAGGTTCGAAACCTAACAATTACTCCCGAAGGAGCTACGTCCCCGAAAGGACAACAAACTTAATTGACCAACCTCTCGACCCTCAGACCTCTACATCAAGGGCCTGCCATGCGTTGTCCCGTTCTAGACTGGCTGCAGATACTACAAGTGGTCTTAACCAAAAAGGCGCGTAGTATACTAATCCGGAACATTTCCGATGTTTATCCACAATGTCACAATGATGTAGGTGTTAAGCTTACAGTATGGTATAAAACAAATGTTTTTTTTTTCCTTTCATGCTTGATTTCTCGGTGAGAATGATATTCAACAAAAGAGTTGACTCAGAGTTGTTTTGGACCAAGAAAAGCTTCTTTCCATCCAAGCTTTTCATTGGGTTTAAATTCACAACTTAGTGGGTTTTCATAAACGGTGGGTGTTCTTATCCCTGATTGGCTCTCCACATTTCCTTTTTGGTTGGGGTGAGTTTTTTTTTTCCTTTCTTTTTTTGTTTTGTTCATTTTGTTCCCTGACGTCGAGGGATAGGGGAACAGACCAAATGTAAACACGTTCCCTCACGGCAGGGTGACCCTGACTAGGCAGAAAATAGACCCTATGTATGTGACGTCACAGAAGGAAAAGTGCGCCCTCGACTGAGGGTAAGTGGGTATAGTATAATAACTTACACCCAAACAAATGCATACAGCTTATTTTTCTACCGGTCGGATACGTGCCTAAGACAACGTGCCAAGGCGACCTAACCTGACGTTGGCATGACGTCAATGCATAAAGCCTATAGATTCACATTAACGTGGTCAAATCTGATAGCACATGATTGCACTTACCTGCAGAGGCGTATGAGTGAGGGGCGGGGGACACTGCCCCCAGATTTTTTTTTTTTTTTTTTTTTTTTTTTTTTTTTTTGAGGTAGAAATTCACAGTATTTGTGAAATTCCGGCAGAGATGAAGTAAAAGTGAAAAGATTGCCCGAATTTTTTACTGAGTTCCCAAATTTTTGATCAAATGCCCGAAATATGTACAAAAATTTTGCGCGCTTCGCGCCCATGTAATCGTTTGGTGGTCTATTTTATGCACCTGAACTGCATGAAATTCGGGCAACTTTTTGAGATTCGGGCAAAAAAATTCTGCCTCCCACCCACATTGGAAGAGTTCCGTACGCTTACCTGGTCTGTTCCAGATCGAAAAGACGGTAATTTCAGGATCTATGGAAAACACGCTCTCTTTAGATAGGCGCGGATCCGGGGGGCAACTGGGGGCCCCCATGACCAATCTGGCGCCCCCCCCCTCTACAAGAAAAATGCCCCCACTGTGTCGTAAGAAATTAAGTAAATTTGCAAGAAAAAGGGAAAAGAGAAGGAAAAGAAGGGGGAAAAGAAGAAAAGGAGAAAATGAAATGAAAGAAAAGAAAAGGAGGAAGCGAAAGAGAAAGAAGTAGAGGAGGGGTGGGCTAGGCCTATATCTGATCCATATAATTAATCCAGAGCTTGCAAGAGGCCTTATTCCGGTGTGTGCAGCCTTTAGATACCCTTTTATAACGCACAAATGAAGGAAGGAAAATTTTCGTAATAGTTCAAGAATGTTTCTGTGGACTCCACACACCTATTTTGCTTAAAATCTTTCCCCGAATAGAAGGCATAAAGTTCTGTATCCAAAAGAAGGATTCAGGAGGTTTGTTGACAACATACCCTTCTCTTAGACAAAGATTTCCCTCCTCTTTCACCCAACCAAAAGCTAGAATTCACTAAATTAGAAACATTTTTCAGCCATGCGGTATATGATTAGTTCCAAAAATATCTCAAAGATAGCACCATTTTGCATCTAAGCAGCCTTAAATTAACAAAAATTTCTGACCCCTCCCCAGCACGATCCTCTTTCACTTGACCAAAAACAAGAATTCACTAAATTATGGACATTTCCAGCCATATATTAGTTCAAATAATATACCAAAAACAGCAACATTTTGCATCTAGGCAACCTTAAATTACCAAACATTTCTCAAAGGGGAGGGGGAACCGCTCCCCTTAGACCCCTCCCTAGGACAGCGATCACTCTTTTGTTTGATCCAGCATTGTGCAAGTACATGCTATAAAAGACGAGAATTATTACTATTGACACTGTTAAGCGTGACTTCTTCGCTGAAGTATTAACACATTCAATCATGTGAAATGTAATCTATACACAGACTGGTAAATTGTGGTCAGCAAAACGTATATACAGCAAGTTCCTTCACTACTGAAAGATCTATCAGTCTCTGACGAAACTGACGACGTGGTTACGTAGTACCATGAAACAATCAAGCTTTAACCATCATCTACTATGCGATGTCCATAGTGACATTCTGGACAGAATCGAAGCACGCGTTATCGCGGAGAAATTCATCTACAACTCAGACATACGGAGGAAAGTATTTGGATGTTTCTCATTAAATGTCTCTGAAGTAAGAATAACCTGGGCCTTTCAACATGTGCACTATAGTAAACTTTTTATTGTACTGTGAGACGTATGAGCTTTATAAGATGAATATACGAGCACCCAGGAGCAGCATCCATGTCAGTCCATGTAACTTAAAGGGAGAATGCAGTCACCCCAATAAAGAATTGTAGAGTAGACTATCCTATTTCCTGAATGGCTCTTGAGAACTATGTGACAGTATTTTTGTCACTCAGTTGTAAAATTTATGGGAGCAACTACTTAGTTTACCTTGAATATGCAATATTTATGTCCTACAATATCATGAAAGATACTTGGAAGAGAAATAAGAAGGAATTTGTGACATTTAGCTATTGTTTCAAAATAAGTTTGGGGCGACTGCATATGACCTTTAAATTATTACCAGTTCTCATTTTATTATATTTATCCCAGTTGTTAAATATAGGACGGAAATCGTATTTGCGGTAGTCTATAGTTGTTTTCTGGGGGAGAAGACCCCAGACCGATCGTATACAAAAGTCTATTTGGATTACTTGTCACCTGATTTTTTTCTGCAGACTCCCATGTATTTCCCAAAATTAAATTTCTTAGCCATGAGATTTAAAAATTAGGGAGATTTGGGAGCATTATTGGGTCTGGGAAATGTTATTTCCGGCTATCTGGAAAGAATGTTTGCCAAGAAAAATTCCTTGTACGCTGAGCGCAAGCTTAGCGACCCCATAGTCGCGCTCAGTTTAGTATCAGGGAACAGACACATGTCCTCACCATTATCCAAGGCAAATCTGCGCCCATGCTTGTTCAATCATATCCCTGTTAGTTTGGGCCGCGGGGTAGTACGACTGCACGCGGTAGCTCGGTATGGATAAATCTGCGTCGTCTCTACACAGACATTTGATAGAGGAGAGGCTATCAACATAAAACTGTTTGACTTTTTGCATTTGCTTTAGTTTTCACACCCTTTCTCCTCCCATCTCAATTGATATAATAGATATTCCTTTCCTGCATGCCAGTTGGAGATGTCATTGTGATTAAATTTAATGGTTGGAGAGATAATGGCAAATTTTGTTTACACTACACCGATTACCACCGGAAATCTGTGAGATTATTTTCGTCGAACGTCGCTCTCTTCACCGACCCGACTGCGACCTGCCTAACTCAGGCCGACTCTCTCGTCGTGGCTGAGTTGGATGCAATCGTGACTAGATAGTCATGGATAAGTCAGGTCGCAGTCGAATCGTAAGTTTGCCGCAGTGCAGACCCGATTACGAAACGATTAATTCCATCTGGTTACCACGTCCATATAGGTGCCGTTATTGGCGTTCTGTAAGTTTTCACAGCGTCCTGGTGCAAGTTGGGTCGTTGACAGCCGCATACTGCCAAGAGACGACTCAGCTGTGACGCAACTCCGCTCGACCCCAAGACGAATACTAAACGCGATTGATACGCTCGATTTGGTCACGACGAGCTCCGACTGTCGGACTGAAGTACGGTTAGGAACACACTTCGGCGCACAGTGCACCGACATGACTGTGACCCGACTAGTTGTCAGTCTCAGTAGGTTTGGTGCAGTGTGCGCCAGCCGTAAGTGCAAGAAGTTTTGAAATGAATAGAAAGGAGGAATTTCACACCTTGAAAGGTTTTTAGTTCGATACATCGTCTATCCGATCGTCCATCATTACATGCGCTGCCTTTATTTAGGGTGCTTTCGTTTACTTGGCGCTAAATTTTTAATGAGGTAGATCCATCTAAAGAGATGACACCTGGGCGACAAAGCTACTTGAGTTACATTAACATTTCCTAACCTGGTAACGGTGTATCTTGTTTTTCTTTTGTATTACAATACCAACGCAAAACTTTAACAATATCGATACTCTCCCTTAGGTCAGTACGATTTGCATCATATAAATAGTTCGTATACTGTATTGCTGACCGTCGGCATATATTAATGAATTTGATGACATACGTTTTACATTGTACGTTCCCTTGAGTAACACTTTTGTTGTACGTTTTCCTTAAATTTTGCTATTGGAAAAAACTACAAACCGGGTGTCTTCCTAACCTCGTGATAGCGGTTCACATCCTGAAGTCAATTTTTGTGTATAGTAATGAGAAAATGGCGCTGCGTTGCATGTTCTCCTTATGGAACAGAACAGTCTGCTGAAGGCAACACTCAAAGTTAGAGTCATTGGCATGTATTTTGTTTTATAAAACATTATCTTTAGCTTTTTGTTTTACAGGTAGCGCTACTGCTACATCAACCACGCAGTTTACCAAAGGGATTTCCATTACTACCAGTGCAACTCAAACGAACGTTTCCACCACTCTGCCACCTCTGGTCGC
>WURT03548168.1:0-21121 GCA_009936505.3 Holothuria glaberrima | reverse complement strand
GACATCACCATCGCATAGATTCCTTGCCTGCCTTCGGCAAGGAATCAAAAACATCGAAATCTATTTCATAAAAAACCAGAATGTAAAATGCATTGAGGTTTCGATGATGCATGTATATGTTTTATTCCAGATAATGCCATGTTATCCCATTTCTTTTTCAGTCACTGGTGAAATGCTATCTAAAGGTACTTGCAAAATACAGTTTTGTGTTCATACTTGATCTTGGGAAATCTTGGGAGATTTTGCCTTTTGATTTTTGGAGAACCCAGATGATGATCCTGTAAATTCTAGAAAAATTTTTTTTTTTGACATATGGTGACCAGACATTAAGGTCTTGGGAATTTTTGCTTTTTGACCTGTAGTGACCTCAAGTAAAAATCTTGGGTGTTCAGCATCTGACCCCTAGTGACCCCAGGTGACCTTTGACCTCCATCAACACCAATAGGAAGCTTAGTCTCACCATATCACATCTGAATACTGAAAAATGAAACTTATCCAAGCTTCCTACATCAAGATAGGGTGTTTCAGGTTTTCAGACCCCAGTGACCTCAAATAACCTTTGACCTCCACCAAAAACAATAATAGTTCTCTTACCATATCACATCAACATACTAATAATGAAATCTATTCACGCTTCCTACCTTGTGATACCGTGTTTACGAGGTTTTCAGGGTTCAACCCCTAGTGACCCCAGATGACCTTTGACCCCCACCACAAACAATTGGGTTCTTCCTCCCAATATGGGACATCTGTGTACCAGGTTTGAGATTTGTCAGTTAGTTAGATGAGGTTTTACGGCCCAGTTTCTAACCAATTGGTTTAAGTCTGGCTGGCCATGGCCTTTTTTCCAGGTGTGGCTCACTGGCTTGTTTTCCCTGCTCCATTGCTTATGCTGAGCACCAAGCACAATGGCAGTAGGTTCCATTTTTAAAGTCTTTGGTATGACCCAGCCAGGATTCAAGCCCCTGACGTTCCAGCTGCAAGTCGAATGCTCTAACAACTTGACCATGCAGTCAGTCAGACTTTCCCTTCTTGAGATATCATGTTAATGAGTAGTGTCACAAACACACACATACCCACATTCAATGCCTTACGCAGTACCAGGAAAGGACCCGGTAGGGAATGCAAGGGTATTGCAAAGCAGCGAAGCTGCCCGCGAAGTATTCGAGGTTTGCTACATGGTTGGGGGCGGGCCCTGCTGCAAGGCAGGCACGTGCAGCTGCGCCTGACTTCTCATTGCAGTGGACGAATTTTCGGGTAGCTACTCCAGTTTCGAGCTCCGCGTGAGCTAGGAAAGACGTGCGAGAGCGGAGCTCGAGCCGACTGTCGCGGTACCCGCTAAGGCCATGTTTGTGAGTGCACACACGCGTACGCACATACATACACACGCCATCATGAATGCATAGGTTTTTTCTTATCATCTAAACCAAAAGGCTAAACCCTGCTTTTTCAATAACATTTTGCCTGAAAGCTTGCAGTGCAAGCACTTAGTTCTTTAGTTCTTTTTAAATGAAAAATGTTTCTCTTTTACAAACCTTGTCTGCAAGTGTTCCACCTGTGTGACAAGGGTAGCACACTGTTGTTTAGCCTCATCCAGGTTGCGCTCAACCTTGCGAAGCTGGTTGCCTTGCTGATCAAACTGCAAGGAAATGCAAAACAATTAAATTATGTAATGAATGGAACCAATTGACAGAAAATGTACAAAAAAACAAACAAGGCTCTAGATATCCTTGAGAAAATGGGGTTGAAATATCTTCAATTTGTAAAATTGTAGGGTGAATTAATGCATCTGTACATTTGTCCAGTAGCAGACACAGCTGAACTTCAACCTCCACCAAAACGTGTTCTTTTACTCAACATAGGATTATATACATGTCAAACATGAAATCTGTGAATGTTAACTAGTCAGTCATCTTGTGCTCAAGCACACAGAAAGCAAGTGCATACAGACAGACTGACAGACAGACAGACAGTTAAAAAAATCAATTGTGCATTTATCTCATACCAAAAATCTACACACTTTATATATTCAGAAACACTCGAGGGTGATATCTACTGATTAAAGATGATTATTACAATTTCTTCTGAAATGTTTATTCATAGTTAGTCAACTCAGCAAATAAACTTGGACATTCATCCAATATTCACCAGTCAATTGGGCAAAATACCTTACCTGCCATGATAAAAGTCAAAGTAATCCTAATCCTCTGTAAAGGTGCTACTTTGGAAAGAGGTTGAATGGAAAGTTTACTTTCTGCTAATACTCTTTAAAACCCACTCAGTTCCAAGGAGATTATCAAGGATAAGCTACTTATTTGGCTGGAGGAGATTTTTTTCTTCCTTGACCTCAATTTGATAGCAGTGAGCTGCAAAGATTATTCATGTCTTGCAATCCTCTCACAAGTGGCTTACTCAGAACAATGCTGTGATCAGTAGATTGGTGGGGCCAACAATTTAAGGGCAGGTGTTACAAAACTTAAAATGACTGTTTAATTGAAATAATTCAGCAAGTTTTCCCCCCTTCCTAAAGAATGAACTTCATGCAAATGAGCTCCACAGATGGAAGTCTAATAATTGTGACAAAAATCCAGAAACTTTCGACCTTTCCTGAAATAACCAGTTCCACATGCATGTTCAAATTTTTACATAACCCATGTGCATCCCCAAGCATCCATAGATGCAATTTTTAATTTCCTAATTACCATTTTGTTTTACTGGAGGATGTCACGTAAATGTTAAACCTATAACAAGGCATAGCAAAGGAAAAACTACACAAGGGAAGGTAGAGTCATCACGTTAATATTGAGTTTAAAGACCTGGAGCTGGTAGGAAGGAGGACAGGATGGAGATGGAAGAGTATTCTAGAGACATAGGGTTCTAGTAAGGAAAGATGAAGAATGAGAGACAGTGCAAGTGGTACAAGCAGTGTATTTGTAGCTTGAAGTCGCTGAGCAAGTTACACCAGAAGTTAGTTAGATGAGGTTTTACGGCCAAGTTTCTCACCAATTGGTTTAAGTCCAGCCGGCCACAGCCTTTTTCCAGTTGTGGCTCTGGCTTGTTTTCCCAACTCCATTGCTTATTCTGAGCACCCCGCACAATGGCAGTAGGTTCCATTTTTACAGTGTGGTATGACCCGGCCAGAATTCAAACCCTAAACCTTCCGGCTGCAAGGTCTAGGGTTCGAATCCTGGCCGGGTCATACCATAGTTACACCAGAAGGAAAAAGTTGTGGTGGCATGATAGACTGAAGCCCCACAGAAATATGTCCACAGAAGTAATGGAAAGGGCAGTAACGCATCTACGATGTTCAAGAATTTTGAGGGAGCAGGTGAGAGCCATCCCCTACAAGTCAGATTGCTTTAGACTGAACCTTATCAAGAACACCAGGAACAAAGTGGGGACACCTTCCCATATGTAAGAGTAATACTCTATCTGGGGATTTGGGAGGGGATTTGGGCGCAGATTTGGGCCTCGAAACGTTTTCACAAATGCTCAGGGAAAAAATAGTCACAGGAACAGACAAGAAAGCCAAGTTTCTGAGAGGCAAGTTTAGCAATATCTGCAATATGAGTGCTCCAGCTCAGATTAGGAGTTTTGTGAATCCAAAGTTGGACAATAGATTCAGAAACTTGAAGTTCGGCACTATCCAGTGAGACTGACAGGAGGGTTCTGTCATGTTTCTGGGTGATGATTAGCTGCTGCTTTGTGTTCTTGGAATTAAAACCTACAAGGTTGTCAGAACCCCAGTGAGCTATGGCAGAGAGACTTAACTTAAGGTGAGTAGTAAACTGTTGATGAGATGCTAGGTAATAGTGGGAGGATGGGGATGCTTGAAGCTAGAGGATATACTCAGCATGAGAAAATACAAGACAGGAGGTTGTATCAAGTGGGTCATTAATGAATAATAGGGAGAGGATAGGAAAAATAACTGAGCTTTCAGGCACTCCCACATTGATAGAATATTAGGGAAAGACATGAAACCACCAACCACTGGCAATGCTATGGTAGAAGCCACAAACCCCTGTCTTACTGTAAATGTAACAGATGACAAATCTCTTTTTGTATGGACTTCCTAATCCAGTGTAAGTCTTAGAAAAATGTCAACAAAGATAGAAGTGATTACTGTGTGACCTTGGTGGTGCAAAACTGACATCAAAGCAAAGTATCTCCATCCAACAATTCCCTGGTTTAGTTCATAAATCTCCTCAAAAATACCAACAATTCCCTGGTTTAGTTCATAAATCTCCTCAAAAATACCAACTCATGCCATTCATTAAAACTGTTTCAAATCTGGTTCTTTCAGATGAAATGTGTGATATACTTATGCAGTCTAATGTTACAACTGTGTAGTGTGTACAGACATCTAATAATATAACATTTGAGTCTTGTAGACATCAATCATGTACGTCCCAAATTTAAATAACCAAGCTGTCCTTGTATTTGGTATGCTATGCAACAAAGGCAGTATTCTCATGCACGTCTGCTTTACAAACCAACATCTGTAGATCTTAAGGGCACAAATGTTTCCAACTCTGAAGGAAACCTCATTTACATATGATCCACCAAATAAAGATAAAGAGTTAATTAATAAAAGTTACCTCCCCTGAGTTTGCCCTACTACAGCATCTTACACTATGACCACATTGTGAGTAGGGCTTTTTAATTTGTGCTTTCACTATGTTGCCTTACCTTATAGATATTCTACACTTAAATAGATGGATCACATCAATGCAAAAGATGCTGTTTTAAGGCACAAATACTAAAGGGTGCCCTCACTGACCTGAACAACTTACTCAAGTCTTGTTGACCACTACATTGAGGTCTCTAAGAAATGATTACTGTGAGTATCAATAAAATAAAAAGTAGGCACTTTTCTTCTATGAGCAAAAGCCCTGAAAATCCAGTGTAATTATATCATCAGTCTTTCACGATTCAGGTTTTAAACTGAGAATAACGACAGCCAAAAAATGCAACCTACTTCACCGAGACTAGATGCAACATTTTGGTGTGTTTGTGTACTGCTCGTAGTGGCAGAAAAAGCGCCCAGTCGAGCAATCTCAGTGATAACTACAGCAGGTTGCAAATGCACAGTCAACACACATTCAGATGTTAAAATTGAACCTGAATGCACCTGCACAGTGCACATACTTGAACAGGTCACGTCACCCTGCTTATGTGCTTTAATTTTACAGTGTGGTGTGACCCACCTAAATAATAGTGTATGTCTATGCCCTACCTTCTTTTAGGGTGTTAACTAATAATAGAACATAAAATAAATATATTCTCATCTCAGAGCTATTAGCAGGATGTAGATTATTGTTTTCAAAATTGTAACAGAATGAAATGTAGATCTAGAGTTTCATACAAAATTAAACCATCCTCAAAAATGGACATACTGGAAAACTTGTTAAGCAGCCAACAAATTCTCTCAACTAATTGAATATTGCAATCCCTCTTTTATGGAAATGTATGACCATGAACTGTTCCCAACCTCTCCAAAAATCATCATGACTCTGCCCTTGTTCGAGAACAATTTGATGAAAGCACGATAAATATCTACTAACTTGGATGATCACATCTCTCCCGACTAAAGACATATCTACCAATCAAAGAGAGTACATAATTCCTCCCACACAGCTTAAAATTTAAATGTAATAAGAGGATTCTGTCATACAGTAGTTCAACAGCTGAGATGATTTGTTCACAAAACTAGCAGTGCCTTAGCTCTATCATTGTTTAACAGTGCCCTCTATATAATTTATAGCCTTCACTGAGTAACTTTGATCCCTCCACGCTGCCAATGCTGTATTATTGGACTTATTCCTACTACTGTATCTAGAGTATAGATTTACAAGAATATATATTTCAGTGTTGGGAAGTGAATCCCATTCATAACTCTGATCTTCATAGCTTATTCCATTAAGAAGACATAAAATGTTGAAATTTATGCACTAAATCTGAAATGGTCATTCCACAATAATTTTAAATGACCTTTCTGTACAACTCATGTTACCTGCTTTTTCTTCCTTCTGAAATTAAAACACATCACCTTGAAAATTGCTGCTTTTTGCATAGAATGTTGCATGGAGAGGACTTGTATAGTGACTTCTCTCTACAGCAGTAAGTCAGTGATAACACTTTGCCACAAAGCCCAGTGTTTTTAAAAAAGCAAACACTGTAACCTAGATACAAGAATGACATCATTAAGTATTGTGCAATCTGGCATCTTCAATTGAGGGAATAATTTTCGACATTTTGTATCTCAGCACATAAACATCCTGTAAAGATGGGAATTGGACCACTGGAATTTATCTTTTTAAGCATTATAATATTGTCATGAGTTTGCTTGGCAGTGCTTGACCTAAGTCTATTTTGTAATTGTGAAAAAGTTCTTCATGAATATTCATTCACCTTCTGTCTGTAGTATAAAGTTTAGTGACGCAATGTTCAACACTTTAAAACACTTTGTTTGATTCACTGATTTCTTTAAGGTATGTCTATTTACTGAGCATTTGTACTTTCTATTTTCTTCTTTAGCTTAATTTGCATAAAATGCAGTTTTGGGCTGTTTACTAGGTCAGGTGGAAAAGCTAGGGTGTGACAGTCCATAATGATGCAGTTTGTGAAAGGGTTGCTTGGTGCACCCCCAGCCGACTGTAGTTAGATGCGATGTCAGCTTGGCATTGGCCAACAGCAGTTTCAAATGTCTTTGTGACCTGATGTTTTGCAGGGAAAAGTGTGGCTCCTCCCTACAGTATTAACCTTTTTACTTAAAATGTCTTGATCACTGTCTACCATGGCAGCTTCTAGCAGCTTTGTGACCTAGTGTTTTGTATGGAAATTTGAAGCTCCCCGCTATTGATCTTTGCACTTGAAATGTCTTAATCACCGTGTTTAAATAGCCTGCTGATTTCCTGTCAAAGGCCAGAAACCTCACCGAGTTCCATAAATTTACTGTATTAATTTCAGTTTTGCGTAATTTACAAACCTTATACTTTACATCTGAAAAAGGTTTCTTGGTTCAGAGAAACATGCCTATGCAGTATAAAAGTTGTTTAAATTAAAATGCCTAATGTACTTGGTAAAATGTAAAGATCAAGTAAAGATTGTCTGTGCAGACAAAGGAATGTTGTATATAAGCTTATAAGTATAAATGTATGCATAAATATTGTGCCTCAACAGACAAGGCAAAAAATTACCTGTCACTTTGAATTTAATTACTCTTGTGCTTATGTTACATATGTCTTTAGCCAACTACCATAAAATGATTTCTATTTCATGTTTGTACATTTTACATTTATTTCATATACAGGGTTTTTATTTTGGTGCATTAAACTTATAAGACAGAAGGTTCACCTTTTGTCCTGTCGTGTAAACTTCACCCTACCCAGGACAATTTTTTAGACTTGATGCACACTTTAAAGAGCAGATATTCTTGACAGAAGTTTAATTACTGGAGTTACACTGGTTTATTAAACCTCCTCCTTGGAGATTGTTAATGTCCATACATGCCTGATGCCTCCCTAGAAGAAAAGCTTGTCTGTATAGCTGTTATATTGCACAAAAGAATAACACAGGCTTGTTTGTCGTATGTGACTTGCATTGTACGAGGCATCAAAGGGGTGATTACAAAGATATGAGAATGGTTTTGACAGACCTAATTATTATTTCAAATCTAACTTGAGGTGACTAAATATGTCCTCTGAGAGTGCAATGACAAAAAAGTCCAAGGGAGTCTGTTTCTATACAAAGAGCTCCTCGAAATGATAGTAACTGTTTGACTTATTAATTATCCTCTCTACACCATAAAATTGGAGACAGTCCCATTATGATAAACAAATAACTCATCCCAGCTTCATTCAATTCCCTGATGTCAAAAATGCCCTTAATTATCCTTCCAGCTTAAACCAAAAAGGTGATCTTTATCAAAATCTTATCTCATCATAGCTATGACTCACTGATACAATGGCTGAATGAGTCTAATAGCCCACGACAGATTGAAATTCAGCACACGCAGTGAGGAATGATCACTACCTTAAAATTCTCCACAGTGATATTACCTATAAACCAAGGGTTTTGCCTGTTTTTTGAACTTTTCTTTCAACTTTTCTTTAAAATTACATCAACTATTTCATACTCAGTAGTGAATAAGTCATACCCATATTAATCACTAGTTATTTAAGTGAGCCTGCAGGAATGAAATCTGATTAGACCTATCTCCTAGGAGTGAAAGATTTGTTACAAGCAAGGGGCAGCAAAGGTTTGATGATGGTATGGTGATGAAGGCTTTTCTGGATCAAATCTGACACCTACTGGTAAGAGAGTTTAACTTGATGGATTGACTTAGAGGTTAGGAGTAGCTAATGTATTATGGTGCTAAATTTCACAAGCTAGACTTACCATGAGCATTACTTTACATTGTCACATTTTGGGAGGATGGAAAGGGGCCATAACTTTCAAGAGTAAAAGAAGCCAACTTAATCTAATTCTGACCGTAATTAACAAAAAATGCCACAGAGATGGAAGACCTCAGCGACTACAAAGTCATCCTAGCTTTCTCATGTCTTTATAATGTTCTTGTAATAACTACCTTGATAATGACTGGAGTTACTTGCACATCCTCATATGGTCCATCAACATCCTGAGAAGACAGAGGGCATATCAGCCACCTGATGACTTCTATAGCACTTGGAAATACAAGATGACTGACAACTTTTAAACAGTTTTTAAATGTTTGATTTAACTGATAGATTTTTTAAACAAAGGAACCCAATAGTCCTATACAGAGGGAGAAAAATATGCACTTTGTTTGCACTTCAGTGGAGTTGTGTTGTGAGATGTGCAGTGAAGAGTTAACTACCAATCAGGTAGTACTGCAGTTAACATGGTAAAGGTAATGCTGCAACCCCCTCCTCCCAGCATTTCTTTCAATCAACAGCAAGCAAAGAATGGGTTGGCAATAATAAAATTTGAAAACCATTACACGACACAAACGATTTATTATATATATGAATCATGATGTCACTGAAGTCTGATCTGATACAACCTTGGAAATACACACAATTGTTGTGCTCAAAGCTTTCAGTAGTTGTGTCCAACATTAACTTACCAGTAGGCTACATAATTTGCATTTTTAATGTGTCAATATCTAGGTAATCCTAATCAAAGCGGAGCGCAATGTTACCCATTCAACGATTAATTGTCCAGGAGATAACCCCTTCAGTGCAGCTACAGCTCCAACACTGAGCCTATGACATTTTACCTCGCAGGTTTAACCCCTGGGGGTAGAGAAGCAACTAAGAGAGCATCTTGCCAAAAGACACAAGGTAATGATGGCACAAGTCAAACCAGCAATCCTTGGATCTGAAGTCCAAGACCTCAACCATCCAACCACCATGCTTTCAACTCTCATACCAATAAGGTGCATTACACATTGTACCAATACCACTCAAGATACAGACCTCAACACCACCTGCAATCTCTACCATGGATTGGCATTACGGACAGCTTCATGCAAAAATACAGTCATACCCAAGGAGTTTGAAATAGCACCTGTCAAAACTTAATTCCACTAATGGCACAAAATTGGGGTACAAGGCCACTGGGGTTAGCCTACATTCCATCACAACCACATCCCTATACCAAAATTCCTCTCAATCACAAACTCTCATTAAGCACCCTGTATTTAGTAGTAATGATCTGCTGTTATACATCACACAGAAGTGTAAATATTTGGATTAGTTCCAATCAGACATGGAGGATTTCCATACTCCTACCATCTTTGCTAAGGCACTACATAACAGACTTCATGGCATCAAAGTACTAAAATACCCTACTACATTACTGTAGTACATATCAAACTCAACCTAAGTTGAGGTAGAAAGTTGTTGTATAATGTTCTGGGAGTGTATACCTGTATCCTTCTTTCATGACAAATCTTTAATACAGCAAAAATTTGCTTGCTATTTTGAAAATTTTGTTTTAGTCCACCTTAAGCAGCAAACTGAATTGATATTGATAATTTTTTGAGGATTTTGAAGGGTGCTTCCACATGACACTGCTTATAATTAGCATAAATAATCAAGTTCCACATCGAACACTTATGCAAATACTACGTTTGAAATTTTTGGACCCTTACTTGTAATGGTCAAGTACAATTATGATAAAAACTAATGTGAAAATGTGTCTGGTCATGACTTTTTGAAAACAGAGTTGAATGGTTAATTAATCACTCATGAAAATTTTATTTGTACGTAGGGTATGGGGATCCTTGTAGTTTGACCCTTTGTCATTAGAACGTGAAGAAAATTTAGTAAATTTCACGAACCAATTTAAAGTGCCTCTTTGAACCTTTTATTTTACCTAGGTTGCCCCCACTTGCCAACATTTCAAACCTAGAAATAGGAACACAAAGATGCATACAGGGAGAACTTGCTAGTTTAGAGGATTGGTGTAATTTTTCAAAAATTTCAAAACCTGTACATGGATAATGGTACAGCATTTAATGAGTGAGAATCAAACTTTGAATCACAAAATAGTAAAATTTTGTAGCCTATGTCAGAGTGTATAAATCAGGGAGATTGGCATATCTGTAGGGAATGGGCAACATGCAAAAATTAAATTAATGCCTTCCAGTGTCCACGTAAGGAATACAAATATGGTTTTTGCCTTTATAAATCCCACAGATGTGTCACAGGAGTTTGTTTTTTGAATTGTTACAACACAGAATAAACATCGCAGATTATGTTACTTTGCTGTTGTTAGTGTACGGCTGGGTAGCTGGGAATGGCAGACGTATTGTGAAAATTTTGATCTAAACCGTTTGCCATTTACTGTTTACTTTGATATTTTGTAAGCAATTCCAAACACCTGGAAACAAAACTTAAATCTCGCTCACACCCTAAATGGTAATGAACAACGACTTGTAAAGGTAACCATGTCACCTAAGGTCACTAAATATATCTATAAATAATTGAGGAAAAATTACAACAGCCTAAAGTAATTTAGAAATGACTTGAAATTGACAATAGGGTTTACGACTGGGACAAAATTTTCTCTTTACCTTATTTGGCAGTGATACTAAAGTTCACTATTTCCAATTTTGGTTTCTACACAGATTACTTGGTACAAATATGTTTTTATTTAAGATCAATGTTGAAGAAAGTTTGTTGTGTACTTTTTGTCAAAAGGAGGATGAAACACCATTTATTTTGGGAATGTGATTTGGTTAAAACCTTTTGGGGACAGTCTTGTAACCTTTGTTTAAAGAGTGCTTTTGACCTAAACTATGACTACGTTAAGTTTGGTTATACTGATGAAGCAAGGCATCCAATCAATTTCTTCATTTTACATGCGAAGTATTTTGTCTTTAGTTGCAAAGTACAAGATACGTTGCCAGATGCCAATGTGTTTTTCTATAAACTTAAGTACTACCTTCAAGTGGAATATCACATCCTCAAGAAAGTAAGGAATTTACGTATTATGCTTTTCAGAGATATGTTTCGTAATTGATGCTTCGATTCTGAGGTAACTACCTGTCAATGATAGGTATGGCAGACTTAGTCTATGAACAGGGCTGTGCATTATGTTATGTATGCACAGTCTTGTTAAAGGGCTAGGCTTGAGTAGTCTGATCTGGCAGACTATACTACACACTTAAAGCAAACTTCATTAATAGGCTTCATTAAATAGGCAACATACAGTTACTTTGAATATTGTATGTGCATGCTATATGTGAATATTATGTCTTTACCCGCCATGCTGCTTGTTGACATTGTGTGTATATACTCGTGTACGTTAACTCGGTACAAGTTCTATCTATTGCAGCAATGTGAGCTGCGAAATTTGTACAATGTACAGTAATTGTACAAAAATTCTCATTTTCGGATGGGTGCTAAAAACTGGTTAAGTCCTAATTTTTTTCTACATACAGACTCAAAAATCAGAATGGTGTAATTAATCAGAATAGTTTGACAGGTCTGTTGAAAATTGACTTTACTGAATTTTACAACTGTAATGTGTATTTTTGGTTTCTTACATCATCTTCTGATTTTGCCAAGCCTTTCTTCAGTTCATCCACTCTAGTCCTCAGTCTCTTGACTTCAGCATCATTGGTCTCAGCAACTTTACGAGTGTGTTCCAACTCATCTTGCTTCTCCTGGAGCAGTTTCTTTGTTTTTGCAAAGGTGTGTTTCAAGTCAACAAGCTCCTAAACAAAGACAAAAATTAATACCACCAAAGAAAGTTATCAGGTGATTCCCCCAAACTCCCTGGTCTGTGAATCTACGAGCCCCGATACTTACCTCCTATCTACAATTGTAACCCTCACTTACCCCTAATAAGGTCCTGGCAAGTCTCGATCACACAGTGGAGAAGGCCAGCTTCCGACAGGGGGCAGCCTTCCACATCTTCTTTCCGCTTGCAGACCTTATAACAGGTAAGTGAGGGCTACAATTGTAGATAGGAGGTAAGAGAGGGGCGATGTAGATTCTGGTTACCAACACCATCAAATTGCTTCTTCCAGAGGGCGCCCTCATCTACTGTGCTATTGGTTTGCCATGGTCTTAATGCAGTAAGTGGGGACTACGGGTGTAAAAAGGAGGTAATGAGGAGTGATGCAGATCCTCCTTTTTTTCCTTATTTCCACATCTTTGTGCTGGTGTGAAGGTCATGCTTGGGGCAGCCACAACACAAATAAGCAACTATTAAGGCAGAGTTTTGCTTCACAGAATTCAAACAGAATGTTCCTCTACCAGATGTATCTTGTATCAAGAGCTATAGATCTCTATCCCTGAGTTTTTAGACATTGGGATTCATAACATATGCCGGCATACATCTCACATTACCATTATTTCCTTCATGAGCCCGTCACATTAATGTCCCTCCTCCTCATCAATGCTGCCTCTAATTCCTCCATCCTCCAACCAAACTCTCACCTTGCTTTTAAGATTGATATCATCATCCATGTTCTTCATCTTCTGTTCCGTCTCAGATGACACCTGTCTATTTTTTCGTGACTGAGACTCTTGTAAATCATGCAGCTGGGATCTTAGTTTCTTCAATTCTCGTTCCAGGGATAATTTCTCTGTCTCGAGTCTCTCACGCTTGCCCCATTCAGCTGCATTCTCTGACTGCAATCGCTCCAACTGCAAGAATAAGCAATTTTAGAAACTGAAAAGTATGATGATAAAGAGGCCAAGAGGGCAGATACCAATGAGTACAAGAGGTAAGACAAGTTCTACTTTCATTTGTGGATGAGAATTCTAGACTTAAAAGGGTTTCCATGTGAAACATACAAGAAATCCTCTGAACTTCTCTTTATGGTCAAGCAAACAATCTCTGTTAAAATGACCACTAGCAAATTCTTCAAGTTGGACATGTTTTACCAAATACTACCCTAATACCACACCTTGGGATTCCATGACAATGCCTTATACAGTACTAAATAGGTACTTCATTTTAATAAAGTACTGGTACTTTGTGACCACAAAAGTTTTATCACCAGAACAATCTCACATCAAGTTTTCAACTGAAGTACTACTAACTGTATTATTAAGGGAAAAGAAAATTAACATTAAGAAATGAATAAAACTAACAGACATTTTAACCCTTATAGGTTTCAGGGAATTTTTCAATGCTTCATAACACCCAAATTTTCAACGTTATTCAAGATGGTAGAGAACTTTGCAAACCTACTACTTTTAAAATTTTAAACAATCACTCAAAAATGCTCTTTTCAAATGCAGAAAATGTTATTTCAAAAGGTACGACTTTCAAATTTTTCTTTAAGTGCATGCTCTAGCCCCCTTAAATGCCAGCATTATCAACCCTTGATAAATCTTGCTAATTTTCAGCCCAAAGGGTATAAGTGTCTACATAAACTTCCTCCAATGTCTGGTCAGCGAGAAAGACATGCTTTTTCTTATTGACAGTTAGAGAGAACATATGTCAGTTAACACTTACTGCCAGTCAGACCAATTTCTCCTGAAAAGAAGCAATGTACTGTGACATCTATGATTATACAACCACTAGTTACTTCAAAAAGATTGTACCTTCAGGCCCCTTTGCAGAGTGAATGGATACTTCTATATTGATGTGCAAAATGGAATATTTACATATGTTGCAAAAGCTCCATGGAGTTATCTCTTATTCCACCCATTTCTCTGAAAAATTACTCATCCAAATGCTCTAAGGAAAATAAGCTTTCAAGACTGAGTGTCTTTTGGATGCATTCCTCTGGGTAACTGTTTCAGCTCCAACAGACTTGAATCAGTCACTCATTCACTCACTTTAATAAGTCAGGTTCATTTAAATTCCTTCTCTAAATGCCTCGTCAAACTTGGTTCACTGGTTTATCAAGTATTGAGCATGACGTCCCTTTCTGGGACTACTTCTCTATAAATTAGTGTGATCAGTCTACCACAGAGAGGCATTTTCATGCAAATAAGGCTGCACTTATGAAAAATTGATATAAACAATAATGCAAAATGGGGTTAATGCAATTTCCATTTTGGAGGAGTAAGAGCCATCTTTTGACTAGATAAAAGTATATTATTGTGATTTATAAGTGAAATACTACTTATTTTAAAATCTCTTAAAATCATGTTTTTTGTAACCTTTTTTTTAACACCTTTATGCTTGGAAGATGGCAACCAGATACTCCATCTTGTCTTGCACTGAAGGAGGAAAAATTTATTAGGAGACCAGTCTTTTTGGAATACAAATATCAGAGGAAAAAATGGAAAATCTCCCCCCATTTTGCATCTAGACTCCTTGAAATAGGCAAACCAACCAGATACTCCATGCAGGCACGTAGCCATGGGGGGGGGAGGGGCATGGGGGTAGGGTGAGAGCATGTGCCCCCCCCTCTCCCAATTTATCAATAGGAGATCTTGCACTGAAGGAGGAAAAATTTATTAGGAGACCAGTCTTTTTGGAATACAAATACCAGAGGAAAAAATGGAAAATCTCCCCCCATTTGGATCTAGAGTCTTTGAAATAGGCAAAAATTGCCAAAGGGGAGGGCGACATCCCCTCCCCAGGCTGCGGAAACTCCAACATCGATGTGCTCCTCCAAATTGGTTATTCTGGCTATGGGCCTGATTCCATGACTGAGTTAAAGTCACTAATTCATGTTTCTTGTACATGTTATTCATGAGTATGATACTATTAACCCTTTCACAGCCATCTCAAATTTTCGTATTGTGCCCTTTTCAGCCAGCTAGCTTAACACAGTTCTTGACATTATTGGCAATGTTATATAACTTTTTACCTAAACTGAATTCAAAGCTGATCTGAACATTAAAATTGTAGGATGTGCATCGCTCTACCAGTTACCTACCGTTATTTAAAGTGCAATTCTGGTCAAACAAATTCAAAATGGTCCCCGATGACCTAATTCGTGGAACTGATTCCTGTACTGATGGATGATCTTCATCTACCCTAAAATTGCAAATTTTGCTATGGAAAAGCATCCTGACAATTGGCAGTGCTTCAATCACTATCCAGTATGTTCGGGGGCATATCATACAAATCAGTTTCACCATCTTTTTTCTTTGAGGCCACCTTCAGAACTTCTAACACTGATTCAAATATACGCATTGCTTAGTCTGACTTGCTCAAAAGGCTGCCATTTTTGTTTGCTCTGTATATCGTCACTCGTTCAAGGTACAAAAAAATTCCAATAGCGCCACTCACACAAATTATGTGTAGAAGCTATTCAGAAAGTCCCACCAACTTCAAGGGGTGTGTTAATAGCTAGTTTGGTCCTTTGAAGCATAGTAGGTTAGATACGTAATAGTATGTAGGTGGCTGTGACATTACATTAACCTATATATATGTAATATTACGTATCTGGCTGCGAAAGGATTAACTTAAAATGCAAAGCTGATACCTTAAGCTGTTAGCCAGGACCTGCTTTGGGCTGGCATGAACTGACTTAATTCACAAAGCAACCAATTTTGGTCTTAAGCTCAACAGCCCTTTAAAGCCTTTCCACTAATATGCATGTTCTTGCCAGGTTAACAAACGTTAGTATTTAATACCAGGTACCCTGGGCCACTCATTCTATTTACTACTATGTGTCCATGTATATTGCAAATTAGACGTACCACACAAGTCTGAACAGCCTCCAACATATGTGATTAATGTGGTGCTTTCCTTCTATGTACTTCTAGTAAAACAATAGTACACAAAATACAAGTTTACTTCCCTTCCATATAAACCCACTTACAGTTGCTTCCAACAAATCGATGTATCTTTTTTTTTTTTACGTCAGCACTCTTCGTTGCCAGACAGATTGGAAGCCTTAAATCTCCCATGTCCAGGTCAGTGATCAATAAAACAGGGCTGAAAAGGCCAGAAATTGCTAACAACCTCTTGGGTTGATGGCACGCATGATGAAAATCATCCCTTGTCACTGCTGTATACATGAGGCCCATTAACATACACCTAGGGCTGCATGAACTCTTTAAACAGGCACCTCCTCACTCACCCTCCCCCTACCAGAAACTCAAGGGTTTCTGTTAACCAGCAGGTATGCCACTAATTTTTTGTCCATGTGAACATGGCAGTCTGACATGGAGGAAGGAACGAAGCTATTCAGGATATCCAGGAGTATACCCCCCACACTACAACAACAGCAGACACCACCTTATTGTCTGGATAGGGAACAGCCTCTTAGTCCAGGTAGGACCTCTGGCCAGTGATACATAGAGGGTTTTATGTCATCAATCAACCCCTCTGGAGTTGGGAGGGGTAACGGCACACCATCCTCATCTTCAGTAACTACTGGACCACCCAGTAAAACTCATTTACAACAATTTTGCTACAACAGAGCAACAGAGGACAACAGGTCAACCATCCAGTGAAAACCCAGAAACAACATATTTTTATTTCCAAGCCTGGTGAAATGAAGGTTACCTTACTGATCTCCACAATTTCCTTTTTCAAACTTTAAGAAACTTTCAAAAACTCCAACAAATCCATAAATCGTGTTACAGATAAACACTGGCAAAAAAGGACATACTGTACTAACCACTTGGCCATCCAGTAATTGCTTGTAATTTAAAGGTGACATGCTGCCAAAAAGAGCTGTTTCCCTTGTCAGTTAAAGAATTAAGTCCTCCAATGAAAGATCTGTTTGCTTTATTTCAATATCTTCTACCGTTCTCAAAATATACAACTTCAGAGTTTGATGGTTTCTGAAGTAACTCATCCTATGCAGAAATAATGACAAGGAGAGTTGCAGTGTTCAGATTTCCTTGCCTAACCCTATATAAATTATCTCTTAATTGCTGATCAGATAGTTTACAGTTTGGTGAGTGATATCAATATTTCTCAAGGAAACAATTTTAAATTTCAAATAAACCAGGTGATAACAATGCTACCAGTGTCCTTGAAATTAAGGTTGAAAAAAAAAAGGCCAACATTAGCCGTATATGGTATGTCCATATTTCAATGCCACATATTTGCATATTTAGCTCATGTTTATTCATGACACAAGTATGAAAATGAAATAACCCTGTAAAATGGTCAATATTTGATGGATTTAAATCGGAATTGTGTCTATTTTCTGGATTTTTAAGGCTTTTTACATCAAATATCCAACTATGTAATTTTCAGGTCACCGGACCTTTAAGAAAATTATCTACATAGTATGCAGGGAAGAGTAAAATCTGCATAAAAAACCACACTCAACTACATGGGACCAATATTATTACCTCCTTCCGTAGGTCTGCTATTCTTCTGTCCATGCTGTAACGGACATTTACTTCGTCCTCCAGGTCAGAGGTCAGCCTCCCTACTTCCTGTTGATGGGCAGACCTCATCAGTGACAACTGAAATAAAAATAAACACAACATCGTAGTAACTTTGGAGAAATAAATTCTGCACAATAACAATTTTTCTAGAGTTTAAAATATGATCATCATAAGAATGACTCACACACATAACCTATAAGCTTCTTGAAAGGAGATCCTATCCATTTTATTTCTCCTATGAAACATGTACTGACAGTCACCTTGAGTACCTCCAGTTAAAACATGAATCACACCATTTGCACACAAACCTTACCTTAAAACTGTCAGGGAAACTATAAAGCTAACTATAAGAATCTGATACACCTATAAGGCATACCTCTTTTTACCCTAGATGGAGAATTCAATTTCTCATAATTTGTGTCTTGCATTAAAATGTTTCCTGCAATGAGACTCTCAGCATTTCTTATTTTGTAATATTTGTACTGTATAATAACTCTTCAAAGTCAATTTTAATGGACGGCTAGCAATCATATTTGATGTCAAATATAAAATAACAACAGCAGAAGTCTTTAAAGAGGCTCTGATATCTAGGGTTTCAAAAGAATATCAAAGAGATTGAAATATGACAATCATTGGTCTAGCTACTAAAATTTTTATTGTGTATTGTTACACAGATTACAAAAGACTGAAACTTATTCACTCCAATACTCAAAACAGTAGCTTGAATGTGCAAAAGTAATTGATTTCATTCTCGTACTGCTCACATTACATTCATTTGATTTCTTTTACTGACATTAAAACAGAAACCTCTGATCAGGGTAGTTAGGAGTGATATCTCAAATGATTTAAAAAAAAAAAATTTAATTTTTTTAAGTTTTTAATTATGTGAATACATTTCAACATGTTGCATATCAGCACATAAAAGTGCTGTGAATATTACTTCTTTCATAAGTTGCTCCTTAGCTTCCACTAATTCTTCATACTGGTTCTTAGTGCTAGAGAGATCTTGTTGAATTCTTCCAAGTTCTTCATGTAAGGCATCTTTCTCTCTGTAAAACAAGGAGACAAGGTCTGTTAGCTGGTCTCACTTCTTTCACAGACCGTGTGTTTGGTCTAGTGGTTAGAGCATCCGCCTCTCACACGGAAGGCCCGGGTTCAATTCCCAGGTCGAGTCATACCAAAGACTTTAAAAATGGAACCTTCTGCCGTAGTGCGTGATGCATAAGCAATGGAGTAAGGGAAAACAAGCCAGTGAGCCACAACTGGAAAAAGGCAGTGGCCGGATTGACTTGAACCATCTGGTTGGAAACTGGGCCGTTAAACCTCATCTAACTAACTTCACATACTAATTTTCCCAAAACTCCAATGGTTTTGGAGTCTATGAGCTCCGATACTTACCTCCTATTACATATATACACAATTATTGCCTGCAATAACCATTTGGCAAACACCAATGACACGGCTAGATCCGCTACCTACAGTATAGAGAATACCTTAGAACCTTACTCTTCCTTCTGCATATATGCCGCTCTGCTCTAGGGCTCCATCTATATAGGTAGGGGATCCTGCAGTGTCACTGGTTTTTAGCAGAACGAACCGTAAGGTCCTAGGGCGCCCTCTATCAGTAGGGGATCCCACAGTATCATTGGTTTTTGCCAGAGGGTTACTGCAGGCAATAATGGCATCTACATATGTAAATAGGAGGTAATGAGGAGGGATATAGACTGGTTAACTTTGATCATCTTTTCTTTGCCAGGAAGACAAACAATTCTTGACATCATAAGGGACTGTCCCTGTTTCTTCAGATCATTTTTTTTTGATATATTTTTATTTGGGGGGGGGAAGAGGGACTGGGGGAGAGAAGGGTAGGGTCTTAAAGACTCAACAAGGTGCCTTTTCAAAATTTAATAAAAGACTTGCTAAAGGGGAGGGGATCCAATGAATGATAAGAGTTTGCACTCATAAAAGGATGACCTTTTAGAAATCACAGTAAAAAAGAAAATCTGAGGTTAAAAGGGAAGAGATACAGTATGTATAAGAGATAAGTGCAAATGAACAACATTCTAATATGAAACTTTCAAACCATCACACATCCATGATCTCTGTCCCATTATTTATTGTATACCACCTAGTAAAGGGAACTGAAGAGGAAGAAGCCAGTCTCTCATCTCTTTATAGGTTTGGTCATCCCAGAACCACCACCTTCACAGAGAAGATGGCTGTCTTCTTCAAAATTAAAATCTATTGTATGTCATGTTTTTCACCATGGTATTAATGAAACATTCATGCCTAAGTCAAAGGAGAACAGACTACTGTCTCTCCAGCTAATAATTGCAACAAGTTCTGTAGTAGAGTCAGCGGCCACAGAATCAACCCAAGCCTCATGTTTCAAAGTTATGTAAAAGAAACATTCAACTCTTGGTCTGGTATGGCAGGAATGGTACATCATCTTGTAAGTTCTGTTACCACTTCAAGCCTAAATGCTCCAGTCAACACAGAGATCAAGGATCAACTTAAAAGGAATGGGGGTGGAAGTTTTCCCACTGAGGTTTATAGAAGGAAAACATGTATATCCCTTCCAGCTTTTATGTTCACAGTACAACTTCTGCAAGAAAATCTCATACACAAGTTTATAAATACAAACAGCAGTATTACTTTGATTGATGGTGCTACTAAAGGGAATTGCCAGGTATGCAGATGACAATATGTAACTGTTAGTTTACATTTCCCCTGATACCAAGGAGGTATCAAAAGGGCTAACCTATAGGTAACATTTGTCAATTATATTAACTATTTGAAGCATTTATTAGTTTTGCCTGAGTGGTAAAATCCCTACAGGACTTTACAGGTACAGCAGAAGGGGCAGAGTTTGCATGTGATTTCTATGAGAAGTAACCTTTTAGTTAGTAATCAGTCTTTGCTTATGAATAGACATAGCTTGTAAGGGTGTGCAGCAAATGAATTCTGACAGTACTTGATGCTTCCAAAGAACATAATAGTGTTGAGCCGATAACAGTGATATCGGAATTTGCCGATAACTGATAAGTCAAACTTAATATCGGCCCCATACCGATACCGATAACAAAGTAAAACATTACATGAAAGTCAAGCTCCGTTTACTACGATAGGCCTGTGTGGCCACGTGTGTTTACATTGCCAAAGGAATGTACTGAAAAGTCATTGTCAAGTTGCTGAGTTTCTACTTCACATTTGTTAAAAAAACCCGCCAAAAATTACGATTGCAACTCACAGACAAATCCCTGAATAAAACTTGCAAAGGCCGTCCCATCATTGCGTATAATTCCGTAATTCCCGGTGCAGTGTGAAATACGACATAACACTGTACTGTAAATCTAGCCATA
>WURT03548167.1:0-41166 GCA_009936505.3 Holothuria glaberrima | reverse complement strand
ATCGTATTTTATACTATTCCATGGTGGTCTATCATACCTGTGCGTTCAATAAAGTACTGCTTACTGGAATAATTACAGCAACGTGTCATAGCATTGTTTACACCTAGAAGACCGAAGTCATTTCACCACAATGTACGTAGTACGTGGTTATCGTACATGTAACCCTCAGCTAATCAGAAGACTCTTAAGATGTACATAAAATTGAAAGTCTTGTGACAAGCTTGAAATCAAATTTTTGATTGGTGAAGATACCATACACTGCTAAAACACTCAGGATATTTGAAATTTGTCTACTTCTACTTATTTCAATATTTTACGCTCCATGAATTAGCATGTGACTTTCTCTGCCTATTTTGAAGACTGACTTTTTCACACTCTTTTTGTTGTCAAGAACATATCTGGTATGAATACTCAGGATTCTGAAACCAATTTGGGGCTGACAAAATTTGCTACTGACACAAACTTTTATTTTTTATGCAACGTCCGTGAGGAACAACGAACCTCAATTATCCACGTATGAAGTCACTTACAAGTGACCTCCTGGAAGCCCTGGATCAATTACATAAAACGGGACCCGCACATAATGCTTTTTACCTGACATACAAATGATAATACAGGGTATGATGGGGACCACTTTACAAGTATTTTTTTTCATTAATTATGAACGAAAATCGAGACCAACAGCTTCTAGCAATGGTGAATGGGCGGGAGGGAAAGTATAAGTGCAGGGCGGTTTTAGAGTTCCCTGATAGGACAATCAAAAATATAAAGGAGTATCTAGCGCGTTTCAGAATGGTTTTTCGTCGTTAGTGTATGAACAATCACCATCCGTACCGATAATGGCTGCGCGCGAAGCGCTCGGTAAAAAATGTTTGAAAAATGTATAACGGCAAATACTTACTTTTAAGTTCCAACCTTCCTCATTATGCTAAAATTAGATTTGAAGATTCAATATTGATGCAAGGCCCTTACAGATGTATGGAGATGGACCTCTTTTTTCGGAAATTGTTGTGATTACAATAGTACCGGTACCATGTATTATACCTTCGTAATGGTCATGAGATGGACTGCAAACCGTGACGCATGTGTGCAAAGCCCGCCGAAAATTTTTCATTAAAAGAGATTTTCATGACAAACCTTGCATTCAGAGTCTGCATCGAGACACTTTAAATTGTCCCACAAACTTACAGGTCACTCAAAAATATTTTTTTCAAAAGTCTTTTACCTCGTTATTCGTAAGCAGCCTTCACCTATTGCTACTGTACTTCTCTGGGAGTTGCTATCGGAAGATATTGGTAATGAGAACAACATTACGGTAAGGTTTGACGCACGTGACGCGCGAAACGTTTGTTGGTTCTGGTGATGACTCCTGAGTGTGAGATTCAGAACACAAAACAAATAAATGCAAATACTACGGAAAAGCAGTTTTCGATTACTGCGCAAAGCAAATAAGATTTATTGATCTTGACCAACTGCAGGTCGTTCTTCGATCCATGCAGTGCAAACATTTATGGATATGAAAATATTATTAACTTTACACTTTTCTATTAGTACCTAATTTACATTTACATGCAGAACAATGAGAACGAGGGCAATTTAGTGCGTGGTTTGGAAAGTTCAGAGTTATTTCGTCAAACTACGGATGTTTCTTTAAATTTAGGTACATGTGGATTCAAATCCGTCAAAACGTCAAACAGGTGCAACACAATATATGCACATTTCTTTTTCAGTCCAGTCGACAGGTCTGCCCAGCGAAGTCCAAGGAAAATATGTTCACAAGAATGAGTTGTTGCATAAATCAAATCAAATAAAATAACTCGGTACAAACTTAATGCATCAGGGTACGGGCCAATTTTTCCTTGCCTCCTTTAAGGGAGGGGTTGCCTCTCCAGGCCTTTTACGGACTTATACGCGTATGCTTTAATAGACTTCGATTTTAATCGACAAGGCAGCTTAAAGCTTAAGGCTCAAGTGTAATTGAGTGATTGGTCTCACAATGAGGATCTAGCCTGTAACATTTCCTACTTCCCATAAATGTCTGTAAATCTGATTACTTTTCAAAGAGAACTTGAAGCAAAATTCGGAATAGCAAAGGTAGTGCAAAGTGTTATTCTGCAAGTAAGCTACTTACGATATGCACATTGGCTGAAGAATGTTAACACAAAGTTAATTAATAAGCCTGAATACTACAGTTGGTATTTCGATGGTGTACGTACTACATCATAACGTCTACCACTCTATCCTCTGCGTACGCTCCACGTTGGTCAAAATATAGGGACTCTTACATCAGTTTTGGGAACACATTTTCTTGTTGTTCACGTGCCAAAAGTAAACTGTCCGCAGTGCGTTTATCATTCTTTGCCTTTCATCAAAATAGATAACAAAACTCATAGTCTAGGAACTATCGAACAGATCTTGTGTTATCTCTAACAAACCAACTGATGGTTTTTATAAATACAAGTGCAAAGTAAGAAATGTTGTGGGCAATAACTTGAACCAGAATTGGAAAGTATCAGGACACTTCCAAAGTCCGAGTAATAAACACACACACAAAATATTGGACACAATTTCGTGGACCCTACATGAAAAGAGGAATTTGACCCCACCTTTTTCTAGTTAATCGTACCCCAATATTACACCTTTTCTCTTCTTGATGACACTATATAACACAATCGTGTTGGTGTGTCGTTAAATCCCATCTAACTAACTAACTAACCTACATGAAAATAGTTGACAGTTAATCTTACTAGTTTGCGTGCATACCAACAATGTCGAAATAAGGGTGTCAGCCATTTAACTTATGCTGACGCACGCATGGGGCCCATTGGGCCACGCCCCCTCCCCCACCTCACGGATGCAATTTTTTTGGATCCTAAAAATACGTAATTCTTTAACACAAATTTTAATTCAAAAGGTAGCATATGTGGCACCAGATTGCATCTAAGGACACCTAATTTTTAAAAAATTTCAGAGGGGAAGGGGACACCCCTCCACATGGCCCCCTCACTGATACCAATATTTTTTAGTTCCTAAAAATACGCAAATTTTGAAACACAGATTTTACTTCAGAAGGTAGCATATGTGGCACCAGATTGCACCTAAGGACACCTGATTTTTCAAAAAATTTTAAGAGGAGGGGTCTCCCACCGTGGACCTCCTCACTGAGGCCAATTTTATTTCAGTTCCTAAAA
The DNA here is from genome assembly GCA_009936505.3 of Holothuria glaberrima. NCBI lineage: Eukaryota > Metazoa > Echinodermata > Holothuroidea > Aspidochirotida > Holothuriidae > Holothuria > Holothuria glaberrima. Next base: position 37,975 of record WURT03548167.1, on the reverse strand, counting down.
ATACGTCAATTTTCAAAAACAAATTTTAATTCAAAAGGTAGCATATGTGGCACCAGATTGCATCTTAGGACACAAAAATTTTCAAAAATTTTCAAAGAGGAGGGGTATCCCACCATGGACCTCCTCAATGAGGTCAATTTTATTTCAGTTCCTACAATACGTCAATTTTCTAAGACAAATTTTACTTCAAAAGGTAGCATATGTGGCAGCGGATTGCATCTTAGGACACCTAATTTTTCAAAAATTTTTCACAAAGGGGAAGGGGACACCCCCTCCCCCTTCCTCTTAGACCCCTCCCCCAACCCGGCGATCACCCAACATACTGCAAGCCCCCCCCCCCTTGAGAGAAATCCTGCGTACGCCACTAAACTTATGTTTCGCAAAACTAAGGTATTCCACAGAAACACAAAATGGCCAGAGTGAAACACTTAGAGCAGGATCGCTCTGAAAACTGGACACAAACGGAAAGGCATGTCGATCAAGAAACGCAGCTGTATAGCACTGGATCTTTCATCGGGAATATTATAATTGAACCAACCCATTTCAGACTTTCAACGACTTTAATTATTAAGTTTTAGCAATATTGATGACGAACTTAATGTGAAAAAAACGTTTTATAGTAGCTTTCTAAATATATATTTAGCTTATGTATGAATAACTATACGTTTTTCAAGTGTTACTGGTGTTATCTAAAGCGAAAATGCTACTGTACGTGCAATTAAAATGCGCTTAATTCACAGAAAATAGAGAAAACTAAAACTGCATTGCTTGAAACTGTGGAAAATTTCCTTAAGCACCATTTTTGTACAAAGATAATTGCATAAATGAAATATAATATTATGTTTCGGCTTTTCAATTTAAATACCTTAGAAACATATAATGCGAAAAATATTTTACCATCTAAAAGCTATGCTTAATGTTGGGAAACGTAAATTAGTTTAATAAAACTAGCATTAGCATTAGATCGGCAGCCAAACTGGAGGCTTGTTTTAAAAGTTTAACCTGAATTTGTTCGTAGAAAATCAATAATAATCACCAATTAGTAAGAAAGAAGGTAAGAAAACAATATTAGTGCGGGTCAACTTTTCTTAGGTTATAACGAAACAGTAGGACTTTAGTATTGTATCATGTACCGATACATAGTGCTTTACTCAAATGCAAAATGAATGTCTGCCAGTATGCACGTGCTGTGGAAGCAAAATTCTTACAAAGGAAAACAAGTATCCCGAGAAACTGTTCTATATCTAGCGTGATAGCTCTCAGTGTCCTAGGGAGTTAGTTACTAAGATGAGGTTTTACGGCTAAGTTTCTAACCAGTTGGTTTAAGTCGGGCCGGCCACGGCTTTTTTTTTTCCAGTTGTGGCTCACTGGCTTGTTTTCCCTACTCCATTGCTTATGCTGGGAACCAAGCACAATGGCAGTAAGTTCCATTTTTAAAGTCTTTGGTATGACCCGCCAGGATTCGAACCCCCTCCCTTCCGGCTGCAAGTTGGATGCTCTATAACCACTTGACCATGCAGTCGGTCCATGCAGTCAGTTTCCTAGGGACTGTAATAGCCTATTATATGATTTCATCAGTACGACTCGGCATTGTTGAAGTGACAAGCAGAAATCGAAATGTGGAGGTGAAAAAGAGATAATTATGTGAAAATTTAGTGCCAGGAGATAAGGATACAGCACTAACATTACCAGATTACTAATGAGTTGACGGGAAACAAAAAAAATCTAACCTACAGTGGATGCCAGGTGTAACATTGGAACTCCATGTAAAATTTTTTGAGAGAGGATTCTTCTCCCTCCAAATGTCAATAAGGTTAAAAGTTGACATCAGAGCAAGACATGCGTTACGGGCTTTGAAATTGGTACTGCGCCGTCCACCAACTTTGTCTAGATCTAAATTAAAAACAAAGTTGACGTCAGCACCTATAATAATGGTATCGCCTTCAAAATTATGTAAATGATTTTTAAGTCAACGAAGAAATCGGGCCTATCGGTATTGTGACCATATATACATACAAAAGTAAGTGTCTGGTTAAGAACCATGATATCAAGAATGATGAAGCGTCCCATAGAATCAATTTCGGATTTAACTACAGTGAAATGAAGTTTTGGATTAATCAATATGCACACTCCACGACTCATTGTAGATCCATGAGAATAAATAATAGAACCTCCCCACTGACTTTTCCAATACTTTTCGTCATTTGCACCGCTATGAGTTTCTTGGATGAAAGCGAAATCCGCTTGTATTCTGTGCAACCTTGCACTAAATGGAAAAGCTGTAATGTGAATAGAAGAGACCTCTGGCTTCTGCAAACACGTTGAGGAATGTTGAGCATTACATGATGTAGATAAGGAATAGGTTGAAATATGGAGGATTTAAAACACAAAAACAAAAAACAAAAGTCAATCCATTCGGATGAGGAAACACACTCAATATGTTCCTTATGGAAAACATCCGGAAGAAAAACGGTCTGCATTGCAGGAAACACAGGCTGGGCAGGAAGGATGCCTTTAAGGCCTGAATAAAAGCTGATTGACCGCTTTCTTAGCTTTTGTAAGTGTATACATAATCAACGAACCGTTTCAGCGATGACACTGATGATAGGGATCTTCAAGTTAATTCTGCGAAAAGTCGTGTGGTTTCCCCTTTGAGTTACGCCAACAGCCGCCAGAGAAGCGGAGTTTGACACCATTGGCGTAGAGCTCGGAAAAATTTTGAGACCACTTTCTTTTTTCGGTGAGATCGGATTTGGTCAAATAGTCAACAATGAAATATTCTTCAGCAGACAGAACTTGGCGTGTACTTTTCAGAATTTTCACCTTGTCCTGATAAAAGGAGACTTTGACTAAAATATGCCTAGGTCTGTCTCACAAAGTACAAAGTTAAAGACACATTTAATACATATTCCACCATAAACCAGTAACATTTTCAGCAGAAAGCATAAAAAACAACAGATTATCTTGCAGCCAGAGGCTAGTCGAACTGGCCAGTCTGCCATCTCACCTTTGACCTGACTACTGGGTGAAACTCTGCTTTTCCTGTTACCTTATTGATCTACATTCCAGAGTGTCAATAAGCAGTCGATACATTTTTTATTGTAAACATACTGTTCCCTAGTTCAATTTTGTATGCATTATATCTTTGAGTAAATGCTTCGTCATTGAATGAATTGAAGGACGACCTAGAACTGGTCTTTTTCAAGAAATTTTTAACATTATGGGAAGTAAATAAAACTTAGTCTTTTGTGTAGTTTTTGTGGTTCAGAACAGCCTTAAACATACCTTGCACTCATGTCAGTACCAAATTGCATCATTAAAGCAGAGCTTACTTGTCATTCGAACCTCAATCCACACAGGGTTATAATTTATGGGCCCCAAGAAGTGTCCGCCCTAGGGCTACATGGACCTAAGACCTTCAAAATGGCGTTTCTTGAGGACTCATATCGGGATAATGAGACTTTCTTGAGGTGTGTTTGGAGGTTTTTTACCACGGTCTTTTAAACCAAAAGTTCTCATTTCTAAAACATGAAAGTCTGTTCTCGGTTCAGGGTAAAATCTCACTTCCAAGGGGTTTGACGCTATCATTCCTATTTTTGAACCAGAGGTACACGGAATCTAGAAAGCACATCAGTTTCTAAAAGTCCCTTCGGATACTTACAGTATCGTGGACTATAGGTTTCGAGGAAGATTATGTAGTTTTATAGTTTGTAAAATTTTGGGTTTACTTTCTTTCCGTTATGTATTTTTGTATGCTTGGTAAGTCCAACTTGCTAGCAAGTAGCAGTTAATAAAAAAGAGGAGAAAAGAAACCTTGAAGAAACCTGAGGCTACTTGTGGTGTACAATCTCTCCTCCCCCCCCCCCCCAGCGTACAGCGCTAAATATTGTTTCCAGCTAAATATGACGCATACAATCATAGAATAAGCACCCAGTAAGGACCACTTTCCGCTGTTCACAATGAGTAGTCTATAGATTTTTTTAGTGGTGATTCCTCAAGCGGGGACGGTATGGTACCAGACTTTCAAAACCGTCCAAACCTGCGTTATAACTGGTGTTGAAAAATGCTTGAAAAATGTGTGACTGATTATTGCAGCCTCATAACCCCTCTCTCGTAACGCTGTGTACCCCTCCTGCCCCCGGCCTTGGAAATTTACCTAACGCTTGCTTGAGGCGCTAAAGATCGAAGCCGTTTATTAATCGAAGCATCACTTCCAGAAGATCCTTTCCAAATTTCAGGGACTTTAGCTGAGAATTAATTAAAGGTAATGCAAATGTTTCTGAGAGTGTCTGTGTTATCACCTGATGGTTTTTGTTTTGATTATTCTGCTGAAGAAATGTTGCCCACCAAAATCTGAATCATGGAACACTCGTTGTCAAACTCGTCTTATCCTCGTCTATCATATGGTATTGCAGCTGTGTCTGAAATAATTGTAAGCTGTAGTGTATTGTTGTGTAGAGATCTCATACCAAAGTTAATTTTGAAAATTTATCGATCACAGCGCTGCTGATTGGGCAACGTACTAAGTCCTAAAAAGAGGCGCCTTGTGTATAATATAATAAATTTAAATATTGAAATGCCCAATTTTGTTATCCCAGAGATTTAAAAGTCTCCAAATTTATTCTACATCTCGTCTTTCTCTCTCTCTTCGACATGAAAATACTTGTCTTCAGCACCTCTTCGACAAACGTTTAAGTGCAATGTGGAAAGCCATATTCTGATGTGTATACTTTTATGTGGAATTTAAACAAATTATTCACCAATCGAATCGTTTTATAATTAAAGGGTATAATTGAAATCTGTTCACTTAGTTTACATTTCAGTTTTCCAAACTTAAAATATATTTCCAGTGATGGGAAAATAATACCCTTGTATGTCATGCACAATTTTTCACAGTCTTTCACACTTTCAAATGATACATCTCCCAAAGCTCTTAAAATATGTAATGTTTTGGAGTAGTACCGCTTCTGCTAGACTAAACTGGTGATACTGAACAGTAAAATAATACGAAAACCATTTTTTAATGTATGCCATGTTTATACATTGTAAATACTACACTGTTTGTTTCATAAAAATTACCAATGCGGTCATTTTAAATTGTCATTTTCACGTCATTACGTAAGCTTAATGCAATTAGATGTGCTAATTATATGTGGGAGACAAGGTTAACATGACTATTTTACTTAAAATTATGATTTGACTGAGTGCTTCCAGAATTTGATAGCACATGACAGAGAGATACGTATCGGAAAGTCAATTTTGGTGCTCATTTTGGATTTTGGCTCATCATCAAAGATGCTCAATAGCTATAAACTGGCTCACATTGGATTTGAAATCCCTACAAAAAACGTGACAAAAACAGTGAAAAACATTTATACTCAGAGGCGTATATACATAAATTAGCAGGGTATTGATTCTTCTTCTATCTAGGTATTGATTCTTGTTGGGGTGTGAACTATTTTGGGACCAACTACATTCCTTGGAGACCGACTCCTAAAGAGGAAGTCGTACGATCCGAATTTCCCAGATAATTACAATTCACAGGACGGTAGCAGTAATCAAGGCGTATGGGACTCGAAAAAGTTGCCCGAAATTCGTTGAAGTTCATGTACATAAAATAGACTACTAAACAACTACATGCTCGCAAAGCGCGCGAAAATTTTTGCACATTTTTAGGGCATTCGATCAAAACTTCGGGAATTTGGTAGAAAATTTGGGCAATCTTTTCACTTTTACTTCATCTCTGCCGGAATTTCAATTTGAGTACCGTGGTATACACATATGAAAACTTGACATATCAAAATGTCACTGGGTTATTGGTTGAGTTTACCTCAGAGAGCAATTCTTGAAGGTAATATCTAGGTTTTGATTCTTGTTAAATGTTATCCATGAGGAAAACTAGCCCGATGCTCTGCATATAGCACCTTCATGGTTAACTAAGTCAAGTGTAAATAATGCTCACATGTCCCACTGACCACACTGGTCATTGATTGACCACAACGCCACCAGAAGACAAGCAGAACAAAAGTTTTCTAATGCAGTCTCAGTATAACTTCCTCCTGGCACCTTATCTGAAATTTTGTGGTCCAGTTGGCCAGGCAGGTACAATCTAAGTGCTTGACTAATGAAGCGGAAGTACCCTGAAAAAAGGCCCAGAAATCAGGGTTTTTGGAGTATCGGGGAAATTCACGTAATGTTTAAAGTATGGTTGTTGTTTGCGTCCTACTGAAAGCAGTTGGTGACTAAGGATTTGAGCTTCAAACATTTCGTGACTATAACAGCTCTTGGAGACTTGCAAGATATGCATTTGATCTCATATCTCGTTTACCATATATCCACATACATTCCAAGTATACAAGGTCTATCACATTGCCGTATCGTCAAATGGTCAAGAACTACAATATTGGGCAAAAGTTGCTTACATTCTTTCCCAATACTGGAAGTCAATAAAAAATCTCAAATATATAGTTAGAATGACAAACTCAGATGGGCAAAGAATTATCCCAATTACTGTGTAAAACATTGACAATTTGGTGGTTACATCAGCAGTGAGTAATTACGGAGCATTTCTTTCCCAGGAGCTTTGAGCAAACTGTCCACCCGTCAGTTGTTGAAATTGTTTATTGAGAAAGACATTTATCACTGATTGGACAGTTCATCTTCAGGTGTTTATATTAACTATACTGACGCATGATAACTATCTCTTAATCCTAACTTTGTGTTACAGCTGTAAGGAATCAGTCTCTGAGCAAAAAATGGTTTTCTTATAATTTATTTTACACAGTAAAATTTGTTTAAACAACTGACACAAAATGCACCTACACTGAGAGATACATTTCAGATTAGGTACCCCCTACCACAAGCAATCATTATGGTATATTGCAGTTAGTTGCCCAACAAGAGTGCCCAACCGTTGAATGTAAACTTGTCGCCAGATTGTAATTGAATAATACAATAAAAGTGCATAGAGGGGTAGCTTTTACCATTACATGAGCAAAGTCCTACGAACATATTAACAATCAGTTTTGCCTAACCCCAAGAGTTGCCCAGAATTTTAACAGTGAACCACTGTTTATAAGGAAAAGCTGCTTTCGGCGGCACTTAAGCAATCTACCAAGTTTTTTTTTACTTGACTAAATCATGTTTCTGCTGTGAACAAAACCCGTAGCTTTAGATCGTAAGGTCAATAGCCAGACGAGTTTAGCCTTCCGTGTTAGCAAATATTGTTAAAAGATATCGAAACCTAAGGTGTGAATACAAGATTATTTATTAAATAAATTTGCGGTAGAGGATAGCATTGCAAATACTAGATGATATTAACCGTAATTGTCTCTTGACATAAATGTTCAACAATAGAACCAGCTCTTAGTCATTTCCTTCCGCTGTCCATAAAGCCAAGGTTACTTTCGGCAGCACGTAAGCAATGTACATAGTTTTTTACTTTACCAAATTATATTTCTGCTTCATGTTGTGAATCAAACCTGTAGTTGTACTTTGTAAGGTCAATAGGGAGATGAGTTTAGCCTCCCTTGTTAGCAAATAATATAAAATGATATCGAAACTTAAAGTTTGAATACAACTTCGTTTAAATAAATTTATGGCAGATGATAACCTTAAAAACACTAAACAATGTTAACCGTACTTGCCTTTTGCAATAAAAGTTCGACAATAGAAGCGACTGTTTGTCATTTCCTTCCATCTACTTATCTTGAACAATCTTTAAGCTAGGTCAAATGATATCAGTCTGTTTATTTCCTTTATGGCTTCATTTGCACTTCGGTTGGAGTATGAAGAATTAGCTAATAAATCATAGTACACATTTTATCTTTAATCATGGAATCTCATTGAAGGCAGGCATAATCAGGAGAGTCTTTAGATGCTGGTATTGCGATAAAGCTACCAGTCATTGCTCTCACAAGTTACTACTTGAACCAAACCCTCCAGGTTTGAGGAAAGGTCCGCAGTACATATTCAGGGAAGTTAAAAGATATATATTTCTTCTGAAGATGATTTTAAATTACCTTTTGATCAAAACCATTCATCCAGTACGAATTCAAAAGGTGATGCCGATTGGCGATCTCAGTTCAATAGACCAGGTGTGGAATTATGACTGGGGGGGGGGGGAGACTGCTCTTTGTTCCGAGGCCTACATTATCCGAAAATGTCTACATGAATGCCAATGTTAGGACAAGGGATGGGTTAGGGTAAGTGTATCAGGTTTATGTGTGTTGGAAGACAGAGATATCGGAACATATAGTTGTTACCGTGACGAAGCGGTGGAACCTCAAGGGTATTTAAATTGTGAATATTAGATTGCAGCATTCAACCGTCTACGGATGTAAGAAAGTAACGATGAGACAGTTCCTTTCAACTCATGTTTTAGAAATCGGTAATAGTGTGTTACGAATCTATTCTGGGCGCGACACGAAGGGTGCCTATTTATTCTTTAATTTTGAATTACTTACACTATTAGGCTCCTGAATTGGGTATGCAAGAACCACTACATGACCATGTTTTGGAAGTAAATTAATGGAGGCAAAAATTTTCGACAGGGATTCCTCATTTTTCTATTCTAACTATGCCTAATAAATAAAAGTTTGTCAAAAGTATGGCCACAATTGTGTAAAGTATTGACAACAGTTTATGTGGATTGGAAGATAGACTAAAGTTACAATCAAGACCAAATTAGAATCTATAATAAACAGATAAAAGGGGATAACTTTTATTCAACCTTCATCTGTACATATTCTGGCTCTCTTAATACCTGTATTAATTTCATACCAAACTCATCCTTATCTTGGAAAAGTGTGTTCCAAAATTTATGCGTGAGCCATAATCCTTGTTGAGTGTTGACACTGAAAGATAGATGCCCACCCCGATATTTGTTTCACATTACACATTGTCTAGTTAAATAGTCAGGACGAGATTATCTGCTGACGAGTTGGCTGTGCTCGAAAAATGTAAATTGATTGTAAAAATTTTTGCAGATTTAAAACACTGTCATAATTTCTAAGTGTTAATTAAATTAGTCTCTTAAAAGGGTGAAGAATATCCCATGTGCTTGAAAACGTTATGATCATTATGTTAGAACTACACCAAAAACGCACCTTGAACGACATGCTTTTGAAAACACAACTGCTGCTTTAAAATATGTAGCTCCAGCAACCAGCTATTGAACTTATTGTGTATGAAGTAGCAGGTGGTGCAATTTTATTCACGTGTTTTGAGTTGCACCTTGTTGTAAAAAGAAATGGCTTGAGAGGGAAAAGAAGTGTCTCAAAAGGTTAATTTCTATGTAAGCACTGTACTGGTGTTTATCCCGATGTAATTAAAGTGGGTGACGTTATCTCACTATGCAAAGAGATCAATGTATTTTAACGGAGAATTTTTGACTGCACAGATGGGCTGCCTTGCCTAAAGAAGAATAATTGAAAAAAAAATTTTGAAACGATTTTGTTAAGCATAGTAAGAGTTTAAAACATTTTACTTTGAAATTAGAGGGAGTCATTCTACAACACATGGATTGTTAGGAACACATACTGTCTCTAGTTCTCAGCTTGATGTTGGTAGTAATATTATAGGTCTATTCTTTGACCCCAGCAAAGATTTTGATAACGTTGATCAGAATATACTTTTACTTACAAATATAGTAAAATTACCTAGCACTGCACAAATTATAACACAATTATATTTATGTAACCGAAAACAATGTGTTTATAATGTTGCATATTCTAAGTATGTATGTCAGTATGTGTTACTATTAGTGTCCCTCAAGCTTTCGTTTGACGGCCTTTATTGTTCCTTATCTACATGACATAATGTTTTACCTAGTGTGTGAAATGGGTTGTTTGTGGTGATGCAATTGTTTTGTTTTTACTTTACACTAATATTTAGTTTCCAAGGGTTTTGAGACACTTAATCATTTCCAAAATTTGGTTTGGCCATGATATGCTTGTCATAACTAGGATTTATTACATTAGTTCGCTGTGGCACTTTTCATGCTAAAATAAGAGGTTGATCACCCCTAAAAATGACATTTTGAATTAAAGGATTTTAAAATCCTTTGAACAAATCGTACTAATATTTTTGATTAGTCACTAAAGACGAACTTAAGTGGATGGACCGTATAAGAGATCTTTGCACCGTATAAGAGATCTTTGCAACCCTCTGATAGAGTTTACATAGCTTGTTATTTCTTTAGGGATGCTCTTCCTATACAGCCAATGCAGTTCAGTATTATTATTCGTTTATCATTCACTCTAAAAACATTTGAATGAAAATGTGCTCTAATGGAGTTACTTTGCACTCTTTCAGGGAGTGTAGCGGGGGACCACTCCTTCAAGAGAGAATTTCACCCTTGAAAAGAGTAAAACTGCTTCACTCCTGCTAAGAGTGAATAATTTACTCCACCAAAGGGTAAATTTAAATACGTTAAAGAGTGATGCTCACTCTGAAAGAGTGATGATGTATTAGACTGTCCTTGAATGGAACTCTTGAGCATATCGAAAATATCCCTATCTGAACATTTGAGGACAATATTAGATACTGTAGTTGACAAAAACGTTTGGGATCATACCATTAATTACAAGAAAATTGGTTTCAAATTTGGTTTTGATACATTTATTTTAATGAAAGGATTCAAAAAATGCTTCAAACAGGACAAAGTTGTTCTTTAATGCAAGAGGGAAAAGCCAAGCAATCAGACTGCAGAGAACAACAAATCAATAGACTTATTAAAGCAAAGGCAAAGCTTCTGTATTAAAACAAATCTTATAAAATACACAAATCGTAGCCCAAACTTTCCTCGAGTGCCAATGCATTTATAGAAGACATATATACTTGTGAAAGATAAAATGACGAATTTTTTTCAAAGTTTTTTTAAATACCAAAGATCAGTTTAAGAGCAAAATTACATGCAATGACAGTGTTTTCAAGTTGTTAATTTAGTTTCAGATGACAACCATACATAAGCCACTGAAAACGGTATAGTTCTAGGTACATAGTTAAACGAATGAAATTAGGGTTTTTAAAACTGCCCCCAATCCTTACACACAGATGCCACTCATCAAAATTTGACCGTTTCTGGAATTGCCCATGAGCTATGCAAAATAATTATGTAGGGTGTTGCAGAGTGTCTGTATATCTTTTGATAATCCTTAGTAAATTATCTGTTAATTACTTTCCAGCTAGTTTTCAGCTAGTTGTTCAGTGAGCACATTTTCAAAGTCGTAAATAGCCACTTCTAGTATAAAACCGTCAGAACATACCCTTTACAGCTTTTCTTGGAATGAAGGTTAAAGAATAAGGATAACATAACAACTTTCTCATTAGTCATTCTTTCCATGTCACAAATGTGCATACCTAGCTCATGTTTATTCATTATCTTAGTGCATAACAGTAATTACATTGGGAAATAGTCAAAATATAGTAAATATTGATGGAGTTGCTGCTATTTTTAACATTTAACATGCTAAAATTTTTTCATCAAATAGTCAGGCATCACATTATGAAAACGTTTTAGTGCAAAATATATGCAAAATAATTTAGGACAAAAATTTTTTGAAGCCTTGGTTAAAATACGGCTCAATGTAAGTAGAAATCAGGTCAGAGACGAATGAATGGTCATTGCTACACGAAATGCCCTTTGCAAATGTTTTCCCTGTAATAGCCTGCTGATCGCAGTGGATGACACCTACCTGTGTGTATCCAACACTCATGATTAAAAAGCTGCACCTGCCCCATAGATCAGCCACATTATAACCTTGTCCACATATAGCTACCATGTTCACATCTGCCCCTACCCCAAGGTAATTATTACTGCACTTTTCGCATTTCCATGTGGAAATGTCTATGCAATCCTAATCGAAGGCAGGATATACTATTATCACCGCCCAACGACACATCCTACGGAGGCAACCCCTCCAGTGCGACAACAGCTGTAACGGTGGGCATGATTGCAGCTAACAATGCTCTCAGTAAGCTACTCCCCTGTCTACCAGCATAGTTATCAAAATCACTTTCACTATGCAAGAAATATGGTGACCTATCTGGTACTGATGGAACTAAGAATAAAAATAAGTACCTTTTAGGCGTTTTTAAAGTTTTGGTCTCATATAGTAATGCCCCACTATAAGACCAATAGTCTGTAATCTCCTCTTTGTAAGGTTAATTTAAATGCTTTACTTGGAGCCTATCACTAAATTTAGTCTTGTTATTATTAATTAAGACTTATATCCCTGCTTGTAATACTTCATGATCTTTGAGGAAAGTAAGATATAAAGCAATAATATGATTGCTATTTTTATCTTGTAATCAACCAACAAGTTTTGGAAACATCAAAAGCTACCCTGATTTACTCAGCAACCGGTATTATTGTTTTCTTTTCACAAATGGTGCAATACTGACTGACCAAGTCCTTATTAAAAAGGCTGTTATACACCCTTTCAACACCGTAGCCAAAGTGGATTTAGGATGATCACGTTTTTGTAACTGTGGGGCTGCCTACGGAGAATATATTGACAGTGGTTCAAATCGGAGAACCACACCGTAGATCTATGGCACGCCAAAAGGCTCACGACATATGGTCATCTACAAATACACGTTCTTGTACTAAAATTACACGTTCATGTACCAAAAATACACGATGATGTACTAACTTTATACGTTCATGATTTAAATTTACACGATCATGAACTAAAAATATATGTTCATCATGTTAAAAATATCATGACCATGTAAATAATTACGATGTACATGTAAAAATATACGTTGTGCATCTAAAAACAAACGTTGTACATGTAAAAACTTACGATCATCATGTTATTATTGTCCTTCCCGCATGCCATACTGAGTGAGCCTTTCGGCGCGCTGCATGAACGCCAACAGACTCACTGACGTACGTTGATTATCTAAAAATATTCGATGTACTGAAAATACACGTTCATGTACTACCTGCTCACGACGATGTACTAAATACATACGTTTATGTACTGAATGCATACGTTCATGTACTGGAAGCTCACGATCATCATGAAAATATACACGATAATAATTTTATGGGTGCGATGTGAACGTTCCAACATTCCTATGACATTTAACATACGCAATTTTCCTATAACTATAAACCATAAACTTTCAGAAGAACAGCAACACCGGGGATAGCATCGCTTTCAAAAGCCCGGTAGTTTTCAGCAGCGCTGATGCATATAACCTACGTATGTATGTAGGCTGCGTAGAAGACATAGATTACATATACAAACACACATTTCACTATTTCACGCCTCGAAGACTCGACTAAACCCAGTTTAATCATTACTGGGTGACGTGTTTCCGTGTTCCCGTCGGTCACTTTACAGTCCCCCCCCCCATATGCAGTCCATACAACTCGAGATCGAGCTAAGTCCGAGTCCAGAAGGGTCCGAGTCCAAGCCAAGTCCGAGTCCAAAACTCCTCGCATCCAAGCCAAGTTCGAGTCCACCAGGACCGAGTCCGAGCCGAGTCGTAGTCCAACTGCATTGTCAAACAGGCCTTTCGATGGAGTTTCGGGAAGGTTGTATGGCAGGGTGGGGGGGGGGGGAGCTCACAACCTCTACTCAATTAACATTCCCATATTGGATCTCTAAGGGGAACCGTATGGGCCAGCATACTGTATGGGGCACATATGATTTTGCTCCTAAGATTCATAAGTGGCTCGTTTGGGTCAGCACATATGACCCATGTGGGACCATGTGGGCAACTCATATGTGGCTGAAATAGGGGTAAATTGCACATACCCCACATACATATGAGCTGGCCCATATGGTCCCCTTATGAATCTTGGGTGCAAAATTTAATGGGTCCCATATGGTTCACCCACATGGGTCCCATATAGGTTTGCTACTTGGGTAGACGTCAAGCTGAGATCTGTGTGCCTAAAATGTTTCCACACAAAAGCAGTCTATTGAGAATGAAACTGCACATGTACACTATCTGTGTTGTTGCCTGCAGGGGTTCCCAATGGGGAGAGGGGGAGCCTATGTAAATTTTATACATGGAAGGGGAATGAGACAGGTACAAACAAGCATGCAGGACAGGGGAATGAAATACAGAACACGATGCTGGACTTATGCAAGCATAAAAACTAATGGATTTCAAGAAATGTGTAATTAATTTTGCCCATGTAGTCTTGGGCATTAGTATGTCACCAATTTATTTTTAGCTGTTTCATAAAAGGACAAAGGTGCCCCTCTGCAACCCAAAATGGGTATAACATAGATACCAAATGCTCCTCAAAAACCTGCTCTTTTGAGTATTAACTTATAGCCACAATATAAAATATTTACATTTGCTTTGCCCCTACCATTGTTTCTAAACTCTTACAACTAAACATACAAAAAAGGACGCATGATAATGTGCACTGCAGCTTCTGCACTGGAGAAAGAAGAAATTGCGAGTCACAGTAGGCCTAGTTGTAAAAGTGATGGTGTTGAACAATTGAAATCCAAAATACCAGTTAAAGCCGTGTACAGTGGTCTTGAAAAGAGATCCTGTTATGACTACACAACAGCCTTGCAAAGATTAATGGAAAAAGTGAAGTTAGTTTCGCTATTTACATGTTTTTCCTTAATTCACCTTTAGCATCAGCTCTCAGGTATTTTAAGCAAAGGGGCACTTTTAGTTCTGTTTATACATATAATCTGTAAATTAATTGTAGTAGCCATTTTTGTACACATGCACTATGGCTGAGCCACCACTTGACATGCTATATAGAGCATGATGGTTTTGCATAACTTTAACTAAAAATGCAGTTCAGACTGACGAACCATACCTGCCTTTTCAATTAGTTAGTTAGATGAGGTTTTACGGCTCAGTTTGTAACCAAGTGGTTTAAGTCGGGCCAGCCACGGCCTTTTTACAGTTGTGGCTCACTGGTTTGCTTCTCCTTCACCATTGCTTATGCTGAGCACCAAGCACAATGACAATAGGTTCCATTTTTAAAGTCTTTGGTATGACCCGGCTAGGAATTGAACCCCTGACCTTCCGGCTGCAAGTCGGATGCTCTATACACCTGACCATGCAGTCGGTTGCCTGTTTTTTCAAAGCCCAACCCTCCCCTAACTGTTTCAACCAGACACAATGGTTATATATAATCATTTTATAGTTTATATGCAATTTATGTCTATACCTGTACCTTAAGTTGCATGTTAACATACTTGCAAGTTGTAATTAGGCCACCCCACAGAACTAGTATGAACTAATTAAGTACCCAACATAAAACCGAGGAGTGGTGTTTTTGTGTGTACTGTACAAAGAAAAGAGCAGTGTACACTGAACAAATGAAAGACATACAGCGCACACAGGCCTAACATTAGTTCCAGCCTGATCAAAATTAGTAGGCCAGCTTACACTGTTCAAATCACTGGCTGTAATTTGTGCATTACAGACCTAAGCTAACCGCTATGCTGTAACTGGCCTGGCAAGTACAGTGGTGCTTATTACGTACACACAAGCGAGCTCTTACTGTACAACAACAAGCGTAAGCGGTAACTAGTTGATAGTTCTATATCCAGAAAATGTCTTTAAAGCTCCTTACTCCTTCTGTATCAGCCATGAGAGAGGTGAGCTCCACAAGTTAGAGTAGCAAGGATGATAAAGTTTTTACAACTAAAACATACTACCCATCTTTCGATGAAGTTTTTTTTCCCCAGGTAAGGCAGCAACAACCTACTGTGTAACTTAATGTAGCAGAGAACTTTCTAGCAGAACTAGTACCACATGCACAAAATTATGTAAACATTAGATTGGAACTTATAGCAGGATCTCTAATATAAAAGGTGGTATGTACTCACGAAATTATAAATGACGTTAGAATTGCCTTTGCATAAAAGAGTTTGTTTATAGCTAGCATGGCCCCTAGGTACAGAAGCATTCTCAGTACAGTTGTATATACGCCTAGTGTGATGTACAGACTTTAGGCTAACTATACTATATCTTGTATGCATAACGTTTGTTCAACTAGGGTTTGATCTGAGACTGGAAGGGTTAGAGTCTAAACTTTGTGATGTGGACAACATCACAAAGGCCTGTATACTCACCGAGTTCATCCCAAACTAGCCTCCCCCTATACAATCACATCAAAAATATATAGCACTATAGTACCTTGCAATATATTAAAATCCAAGCTCTATATGAGTGCATGTAGGTTACTAGTCCTGCAACAGATGACTAAATCACCAATCTGTATATTAAATTACTCTACAGTAAACTTCATATAGACAGATCAGCAGAAGCCAATTGACCCATGCTGCTAGATAGTTTATTTACATCTGATCAGGGTGACTTATGAAAGCAAGAAGTCCCTTTGTTACAAAACTAAGCCTCTGTTGACTATATACTGGAGCAGTATACAAAGAAGATTATTTTTCTTTGTTGTAAAATTTGTAAACACACAGAGAGCAAACAATTGTCCCCTCCTCACAGTCCATAATAACTTCATGGTTTGAACAGGAAGCTTATAGGAGATTCAAGTTCACTTACAATGTACTGCTATAGGCAAGGCACGGACCTGTTCATTGTTTGCAGCATGCAAGGTGGGTTATAATCAATAAGTATTAGGTCTACTGTTATATCAATGAATGGAACTAGTAGATTCAAGACATGGGTTCCATTCTCTTTGGATCTCCTAGTAATTGGAGATTTGTGTAACCCTCCTCTTAAACTTTCACTGCTTTCAGACTCAACAAAGCTGACTGTTCTTGTTGTAAACTTTTTAATTAGCTTTGATTTGAGTAATAGACATTAAAGGTTGTGCAACACATCCATGATTCTCCTGGGTTCACACAACACAGTACTACACAAGCTATTGGTGAAAATTTGCAACTGTGTTGTAAAAGATAATAGTCCTGATCAAATTGTGACAAAAAATCAGCATCTGTTATTTGCCAAATTGTGAAAGTAATTAATGTTGATGGACTCGACTGGACTCGCCCTCGAGTCCGAGTTCTCGGAGGTCCGAGCCTGAGCTGAGTCCGAGTCCAGAGGGGCCCGAGTCGGTGTCAAGTCTGAGTCCACGAAAATGGACTCGAGTCTGTACTCGAGTCCGAGTGCGGACTCGAGTCCTCCAACCCTGCACACATGGTAGGACAATGTAAAAATGCCTAAGGAAAAAAATTCGATCTTGGGTGGTGACACATGTCGTATTGGAAAAATCTGCTCTGCAGACAGGACCACGCTTTTTCCTGCATGATTGTCACACCTGGAAATTTGCGTCTAAGTGGAGAAAGCTGTGTCAAGTTGACACAATGGAAAATCAGGGTTAAGTGTGACAAAGAATACCAATAAAAGAAACCAAATTATTTACACATATTTTTACACTTCACTTACTTTACTCCAGTTTGCCTGATACCTTGGTCAAAACGTGTTTTTTGGTTTCCACACATTGCCTCATATCAAACCATGTGGGAAATGTATGTCAACGTACTGTTTATTTATGACAAATATTGTCATGAAAAATTGCACAGAAACTTTACGTCACTTCACACCCCAATATAGTTATTCACAGTTTGACACAGTGTTCCCCGTGTGGTATTAGAACTTTTGCCACACAATATTTATAAGAGGTATAAGTACAAGAACTTCACTTTACCAAGACAATTCAACACACAACACATACAAGATGTTATTCACATAAACAACAGAAACATTATTTGGATACGTATTCACAACTGGAAAGAAGGTCGACTTAAACCAATTGGTTACAAACTAAGCCGTAAAACCTCATCTAACTAACTAACGTATTCACTTCAATAAGCCTGCCGTGTACTCCTTTGAATTAAAATACATAAAAACAGAATATACGGTTAAGGAATGTTGCATAGTATAGTGTATTTTGTGTATTCATCTTATTGAGGTATTAAGTAGGCATGCACCGGATTCAATGTTTGGTCCAACCGGAACCAGATTTTGCCGGATAGTATCTCGAATCCGACTAGAGCCAGATGTTTTTCATTGTAAAGAGAAACAATAAAATGGCACTGGAGGTTGCACTTGTGGTAGTAGACAGAAAAAATAGTTCATAAAGTAACATTATTTGTAATAGTATATTGCAGTCCTTTAAAATCAACTTGATAGTCAGAGAGCCAATGAATGTAAATGGAAGTACTTTGGGAAATCTGAACTCGAATTGTGCATATCGCCAGAGAATAATTGACAAAAATTTTAAATATTGAATTATTTAATTATTGTTTGTATTCTTGCATTATGGAATTTGCTAAAGTGGTCCTGTGAGAAAACTGTACATAAGCTAACTTTGAATTTGTCATCATTGGAAGCTACATTATTTTTGGATATTTGCATAAGAACTACTCTAAAACAAAAAGTGGGTTTCACCGTCAGTGCCACAGTGAACTAGGAACACCTAAAATCCACGCCATAATTTCTTCTATGTAACATGGACACAAATAAAATTTTGCAAAGGTGTTAAACCCATATGTGAGGCTACCTCTATCTCTAAATGATGGAGTTTATACAGGCTAGAACTTGAGAAAAATCTGAAACCGGAACCGGATAATTCTTTACTAATTTAGTCCGGCCAGACAGGATATTCGGGCATCCCTTATATTCAGGGGAGGGAACATCCCTTTACCCTTTGTTACATTGTGATATATATATATATATATATGTTGCGATATATATAAGTTAGCTTACACACAACATGTAGGAGTCTTCGGTAAAGTTTCCAAACTTAACGCTTTGTAATAATAGAGACCCAAGGTTGTGAGGGGGTAGGGAAAATTGTATTTACTTCGCTTGGCCTACGTGAAATAATATGCTCGTCTAACAAAACGAAATACAAATTATACCTAACTTTAAAACAGATCAAACAAGATCACAGGTAAATGTATTTTCTGCTTGCCCCTGGTCCATCTATACCGCGATGGCTACTTTTTTCGTATCACGACTTTTCCTTTAAAGCGAGCTGCCAATTTGTTTGTAATAATAGGCCTTTAATAGAGTAATGTGTTCTCTATGTGCATCAAAGCACATCAGTCTCCACTCCGATTTTCTTAACTTCACAATTTACACCTCTCATAATGACAAGTACATTTGAGTCCACATTGGGTTACTTTCACACAGGCTAGGATCCTCTGGAGCCTGGACTCCAAGTTTATGATTTGCCGCTGCTGTTCGCCATGGGTGGGCACTACGCAGGATGCAGAAATTCCAACCACCACTGAGCTCAGAAAGTGATATTTCCGACTGGTACTAATTTAATAAAACACAGTTTCTTGAATTCCAGGATTCGTAACTTTTTCCAGCCCAGAATGTTTCCCATCTTGATAACTCCCACCAACACACTAACCATCAACTTGTTTGGATGAAGGGCACAAAAAAGTTCACCATAGAAACTGGTAATATCTAAAGCTGGAGTATTTTCTTGTCTCCACCTCATAGAAAATTTGCCATCTTGGGAAATGTTTCTCCCCGAACCATCTAGTTTACTAGATCCATGTATGCGTGTGTTTGTAACACTTGGCTCGTAGATACGATATCTCAAGATAGCAATGATGGATAATTTTCTGATATGACATATATAATCATTATATTAGGAGAAAGGTCCTCACTGTTTCTGGTTAAGGTTTAAGAACATATGAGGTCACCAGAGATCAAAAACCGAAATCCTTGTAAACACATGCCATGAAATGACCCCTTACAGAATCAAACACTTCTAATTTCCCGATCAACGGGCCCTTTATCGGGTTTTCAGCGAAACGGTAATAGCGGATTCACACTTCATCGTCTGAGCAAAGATGCTTATCAGGCATTGCTAACAACTTTAGAGGATTATCACTATGGTAACTGCCTGTACTGCTTTTCTGTGTATGGCTATACTAGGGAAAGATAATCTGCTTTAATATATAATATCTGCAGGCTGGAAATAAGTGTAACTGATCAGAGGCCTCTGAGAATAAACATTGGATGCATGGCTGCACAATTTCTGTCGAAATCTGTAAGGGGCATTTATTGACATGCACGATATCTCTAAGTAGGAAGCATGGATGTTTTTCGTACTTGGCATGTGGATGCGTTATTTTAATGAAAAAGAGTATTGATTTTGGTAAAGGTCAAAAGTTATCTGAGGTCACCGGAGTGAAAATAGGAAATTCTTAAAAACTACTTGTAAACACGATATCGTTCCATATAGCAACGATGGACAATCTTCATACTTGGTATATACTAAAAGACAGAACCCTATTGTTTTCAGTCGATGTCAAAGGTCATTTTAGGTTATCAGAGGTCAAAAACTGAAAATCTTAAAAACGACGTTATTTCAAGGTAGGAATGATGGATCTTTTTCATATTTGGTATATAGATGTCTAGAGAGAAAGAGAACCCATAGGGTTTGTTGGAGGTCAAACTTCATCTGTCATTAGAGGTGAAACTACGAAAACCTCGTAAACTAAATAGACAGTAGGCGGTACCTCCAAATTGTGTCCAGCGTTTGATTACGAAAGAAAAGTTAAGGCTGAAAAGGGTACTGTGAATACAGGATGATTAGAAATACTATATGCTGAACGAGTTCTTTGATCGTGTAGTGCATTACAGATTGGTTTCTCACGCAGACGGTCTCGGGTACTCTTCCTTCCTAAGTCAGTACAGGTCAAGATGTGAAAACATTGTAAAAAGTTAAAAAGCAAAGAGGTGTAAATTTGAGGGATGAACCAAGTCAGTGCAAAAATCGTTCTCTTTAAGCAAGGAATCACTAAGCCTTTGGGCCTTCTGGTTTCACTTTTTGTTACCCACTTTTTGTTGGGGTTCAAAGATCATATGAGGTAAGCAGAGGTCAAGTTGTGAAAGTATTCTAATAAATTGTTTAGGCAAGAAGTGTAAATTTGCGTTACGCACTCGCGGCAACAAATCGCTCCTTTCAGCAAGAACGACCAAGCCTTTGGCTTTCTGGTTTATGATAAGGAAGTGGGTACAGGTTGAGAATAGTCTACTGTGAGTTTTTATTTACCAGTACTGTATTTATCTTTTAGAATTAATGGTTGTTGTTCAGACCGCATGACCGTGATTCCTGTGGGAACACCTTTTCATGATTATTTAATTCATAAAAGATAACTCAATAGCTTATGATACTCTAAGAATGTGATATTGTCCTATTGATGTCATGAAGTATAGCTGTGATGCAAAGAAAAAGTTGGAAATATTAAACTAGTGTTCAAAACTAAGGTTGCAGTGGTTGCTCGATCGACGTAAACAGAACTTACATTCCGCCCACTAGTGGCCCCTTTTGAAAAAAGGTGTTTTCGTCCGTGATAGTTCTTGAAGAGCACAGTTATATCCAGACAACAAAAGTCGATAGGATTGCCCAATATTTCCTTTGTCTTTTACTTCATCAATATCAAGGGCTGGTCAATTTTACATGAACGTGTGTCATCGTTCCTCGCTCTTCGTTCGCGTTTTCTTTTAGTCATGAGATTATCTATTTTGTCTCGTATTGAACATCTGTTCCACCCCATCCTTTTTCTATCCCATAATTAAATTTTATCATACCGAGGAGTAAGTAGCTTATGTAATACAGCTATCGGGTGATCGGGTCATGCGCACTGGACTTTCCTGTGACATCGCAAGTACGCTATAAAATATGAAAAGAAAGCTCAACCATCGTCAACTAGACGTTTCTAAGATGATCTACAGCACGAGTCACTTTATCTCGGGAGCAGAATTCTACACACCTCTCATCTCCCAATTTTCCATCGTAAACTTTATTTAACAGATTTTTCACATTTTTTTTAATAATTCACTGTGGCCTCTCTTAACTGATATCTTCTTTCTGTTCCTCCTTGTGAATTCTCAGAGACTGATCCAGTATTAGTCATCTCCACGTTTTCTTATTCTGTGTGGATTTCTAAAGCCTATAAGTTCAGGACCCTTTCTACTTTATTCACCGTGACTTTGTTCCAGTGACATGAGGGTACCTTAATACTAAACGTTACGGTACTGATACTGGTATTCTGTCAATTGGATATCCGCCAGTCATTTCCACATCTTATTACTCATCTTAAAAACTTTCTTAATATTGCAGACATTGTTATAATCATTTTTGGACTGTGGTTGAAAGTCGTTTGACTCTTAGCGTTCCAATTCGCCATAAGTTGATAAGTTTTTAAATCAGATTTAAATCACATTGTTTCTTTGTAGTTATATCCTTATTAAAGGGATTTGCCAGTGACAAAATTCAGTTGGTTCAAAAAATGCAGACACTTTTTCTCTTCTAGGAGGTGAAAATCGCATCTCAATAGCTTATAGCATTTGGAAGATACAAATTTTCAAAGAAATGCAATTTTTCTCAAGATGAAGTGCATTATGGGAAATCTGTGATGTCATCGTTGCACATTAAGTTGACATAGAATCGAATTTCTTTATGTTATTGATGCCGCTGTAGGGAATATTTAGCAACCTTGTTTGTTATGCCCTATATATGGTGAAGATTTGTGCTAAATCTACATGGAAACATATCCAAACATTCCAGCAGTATCAAATTTCAAGGACAAATAGGACGTACAATTATAAAGAAAAGCAAAAGAAATCTGAGGCAATGTGCCACTTTACATAACAATCTGTGATCTCGATGAGAACAGCAGACTTGACAAATCTAAGTACTCTTTAATATGAGATATCTCGAGTTAGAAAACGAGTGTTGCTTCGGGGTTTGGAGGACACGAATAGGAATTTTTTTGTCTTTCACATGAGATCCTCGTGAAAAGCTACTGGAAAATGCCTTTAATATCATTTACATGAAAGTTAGATAAAGAAAAATATTTATACTCGATAATACTATTTATCCCATACCTTACGTACTGACAACTTCGAAATATTTCTGCCTAATTTGTATTCATTTCTCTTCAATCTCTTCATGTTTTGTTTTTTGTTTTCGTATGGGCCGTTTTACCTTCCGTACATAACTTTGATCAGGGTGATATAGGGTGACATGCTTGGAGTAAAGTCCATTATAAAAATGTGTTTTTACCGCCAATGAAAGTCAATAGCCTGGGGTTTGCATGAAATATATGGTTTCTTCACAGTCGTATCTACACCAATCACGGAAAAACGTTCATGGAACATTGTCCACGTAGCGCCGGGAGTTAACCACCAGTAAAATAATTGTCAGCTTGTTAAACTCTTTTTCATGAAAAATCCAAAATGTTGAACTTAGAAAACGATAATCACAACGGTCAAAATACTGAACCGGTGACAGTTTTATCAATATTAAACGATTTTGCTGGAAAGACCTCAGCTCACGGGGTTCCTGAAATTGTTTTGAATCCCAGAGTTGTTGCAAAGCTGTTCTGGTCACTGCTGCTCACTGTTGCGTTTGTTATGTTCTGTGTTCAAACATCGAACTTATTGTCTAATTATTACACCTTTCGCACTAACGTGGAATTGGTCAACAATGAACAAGTAGAATTTCCAGCCGTGACCATCTGCAATTTCAATAGAATGAAGCGATCAAAGCTGGTAAGTAACAAGTGGTGTTTTGTGTGTTTAAGGAAAAAAGGTAAATTGTACGTTTCTTTGCAAAGAATTTTCCAAATTTACATGTACATACAAAATGTAGTCCAGACGGAATTAAGCTCTATCCTATCGAGTTGCACAAAGAACATGGGAGTAGAAAGAAAACCCAGAAAGAAGTACTCCGCCCTACATCGATATTCAGTCCACTTCGATTACTCGGACTATACTTCAATCTTACACAACGTATAGTACAAACAGGCATATATATATATATATATACAATCAATTGTTGCAGTAAAAAAATAACAGGTTTAGGTTAGCCTGAGAAGTTTTTTATGGTTCCTTAACAGGAATCTCAGAAAGTTTAAAATAATAGTAGTTAACTAACATAGCTATAGTGTGACAAGCAGTAAAGTTCTTAGGCTTTAAACATAGGATTCAAAGAAAACAATCTCGAATACAATACCAAATAACCAGATCCCATTTCAAGAAGCATTATTACCAACAAACAAACACTTTAAAGTAAATTGAAAACATTTAAGAGTAATTAGGTACTTGTTATCTTGATATAGAGTGAACTAGGGAAACTTTGGCCACTTCCATCGATAAAAACAAGCTACCACGGTTGTATCACTACTTGCGTAGTTAAATAATTACAAATACGTTTAAGTTCACAAAAAGCTGTTGAAGTGGAGCAAACTTGGTAATATATTCACACCTGAACGCTGTTAGCTGATACGTAGAAATAAAGACAGTGTCGTAGTCTGCGGGGGTCGTTATAAGGAAAGCTGGGGCACTTGACAAATGCTGAAAATTTTATTGTCCAAATTCAGGGGCCTCAAATCCTGGGAAATCGCATAAAAGGGTTCCTTTTCCCCAAGATTGTACGCGAGGTGGTACCCAAAACCATCCGTGGATGCGCTCCCTTGTGGGTTTCTCTTATCTACGAATGAACCCCTTTTCCTGCAACAAGATACAATACATCGGCGTAAACGCTGCTAAAGACAAAATAGCCTGGTACGATAACCTTTAATTATTACCTAAACTCAGTGAGCTTGTGAAGTAACTTTGAACTTAAAGGACATAAGCAGTCGCCGCGAACATATTTTGAAACAACAGCCAAATCTTACAATTATCTTCAGTCTTATTTCACTTCACGTATCTTTCATATGTCAGAAGATTAATATTGCATATTCAAGGTAAATCGAAAGAGTTTTTCTACACGTGAATTTCACAATCCAGTGAGAAAAAATTGTCACATAATCCTCAACAGCCAACGAAACAGAACACCCGGATACACTTATTCAAGCTAGGGTTACTATACTTTCCCTTTAAATCAAATTTAACCTTTCTTCTTAAACTCTGAATTTGTTTGTTAGGTCAAAAATGTGTCCTTTCCTCCCTCTCGAAGACAGTTTGACCTAACGTGTTCTTACAAGGCCTACGCTAAAGCTACCCGCCAACTGATGGAGGCTCTCCCAGGTGCGTACTAGGAGGGCTAGGAGAAGACCTCACCTTGTACAAGTCTTCTGGGGTTACCATGGCACAGCCGAAAAATTTACTATTTTGGATGTAAGACACAAGAAAAAGAGTAGAAGTGTCATTCCACCCCTTAGGGAACATCTTCGTTAATTACACTCTACTAAAATAGAAAAAACTACTAAATAATGAGGATTACTAAACATATAATAAATTCAACGTTTTACGAAGCTTCACCAAACATAGCGACATCATTTTCCATACAAACTACCTCATATTGACCAGAATTTTTCAAAGTGTTTAGGGGGCCCTACCGTCCCGTCATCTTAGACAACACATCTTGCCATACGCCTAGCCAAAAATATAAAAAAAATATCACTCAATAATGACAAATTGAAAAAATATCTGTTCAAGAGCTTTGGCAACGATAGCACAATTTCAAATCTAAGCCAGGGCTTTTTCCAGATTGGCACCAATGCACAGGTGAAAAAAGAACGGTCCGTTCGGATGTCAACTATCTGTAGGTACTTCACTTGGACTTCTGCCTAGATAGTGTCATGAACTGCCCCTAGAGATTTTGCCCAGGCTACCGTCCTGATAGAGCACTGTTTAAATATTTAAATGTTACAAGAGTGAGAAGAATGGGCGTGAAAATTTTCATATATCTTACAATCCGTTTTAAGATAGATTACAAAATCATTTTAAGAAGAAAGTATAAGCCCCTAAAAGATGTACCATAAAAGATTTTGAAGACTGATTGTCTCAGAATTTGATGGGAGAGTTTTGTACTTAATACCTTGTTCTATACTGAATTGTTATTCTTTTGGAGATTTTGCTATACACAGCCACAATATGAAGTAACGAAGAAGATTACAGTCATTGATGATATCGAGACACTTTTATATTGACAAAAAGAAATAACACACCCCTGTAAAGTAATTCGGTCATCATGCAGTTAATAAAATGTTGTGATGATTAACTTGCAATGGTGACTGTTATTTTGACGTTAAAGTGAAGTTGTTTTGTAATCAACATCATTGGAGAGCTCATTATTTTTACCTCTACCAAAAACAATTAAATTCATCTTCTAACTTTTAAAGTATCAACATGCTACGTATGATAACTATTATGCGTTCTACCTTGAAATATTATGTGAACAAGATTTTTGGCTTTTGACTTCTGGTGGCTTCACATGACTCCTGACCTCTACCAAAGGCAATACTTTTTGGGGGTTCTGATAATATAGGTTCATATTTGTGTCCATCATTACTATAGATTAAGACATGGTGCTCACATGCAATTTACAAGGTTTTTCCTCCGCTGAACTCAGATATCCTTTTACAGCTACAAAAACAGCAGCGTTTATTTTTCTGACTATTATAAGGTCTCCACATGCTAAGTATGAAAAGTATCCATGCTTCTAACCTTGAAATAATGTGTTTACAAGTTTTTGGTTGTTGACCTCTGGTGGCTTGACATGACCTCATACTTTCATCAAAGTCATTAGAGTTCTTCCTCCTAATGTGATTATTCTAAAAACTAAGAATAAGAAGTGTTTTTTAGTCCTATCATGACATATCGTTTCACAAACACACCCACCCACACATACAGACACACGCTATCGTAATTGCGAAGACTCTTGACTTTGGCAAGGAATCAAAAAGAGGAGAGAGGAAAAAGTGGGAGAGAAAGAGAGAAAAAGAAGAGGAAAAGGAAAAAGGGAGTTCGGAGGATGGTTATGGTAATGTAACCATGATTGTAGACAACTTACATAATAATAGGTCTATGTGAGAAAACCTGTCAGTACTACTTGCTACGCGGGGTAGGAAAAGGCCCAGCCGTTCTTGGGGAGAGGGTCACACTTGAGACAGAAGCTGGATATCATGGTTCTCAAACTTGTGTTGGAGTCTCCCAGCGATGCAGTCGTATTGTTTCTGTTGAGGTCAAAATATAGGGCCACCAGAGGTCAAAAGCTGAAAAACTTGGAAACACGACACCTCAAGATAGGAATGGTGGATACTTTTAAACATTAGTGTACAGAGCTGTCATATAAGAAAGAAGTAATTTTTCACTTTGAAGGAGGTCAAAGTTCATCTGATGTTATTACAAGTAATACTACGAAAATCTTGGAAACTACTTGTAACAAGCAAGCAGTGATGGGTACTTTTATAGATTGGTCATATTGAGAAAAATTTTCTATTGCTTTTGTTGAAAGTCAAAGGTCATTTGAGTTCACAAGAGGTCAAACAACTGAGAACCTTGCAAACGAAATATTTCAAGATGGACGTGTTTCAAGTTAATGAAGAGAAAGGAATGGTTATTGGTGGAGGTCAACGTTTATCTGAGATTTCCAAGATGGAAACAAGAAAAAAGTTGCGACTGCTTGCAGATACGATATCTCAAAAGAATAACATTGAGGGATCTCATACTTAGCATACAGATGTACAGCAACACAGTACAGTTGTTTGAGATGGTCAGATAAGGTCACTAAAGGTCAATTGGTAAAAATATTTCAAATATGCAATGTTCTCACATACAACATGTTGATGTTGCACATTGCACATAAAAATTCGAGAAGGATCTGGTTTTTCATGGAAGTTAAAGGTCTTTTGAGGTCACCCGAGAAGAAATTGCAGAAAACTGGTCAACGCCATACATCAAGAAACATAACTTTCAAGAGTCTCATACTTGGTATAACGATGCCCTACATCAGATTAAAGATCCATATTGCTTTGGTGTGATAAAAGGTCAGTGCAAATTGCAAAATACTCATTTATTATTATTTATGTCAAGATCTATTATCTTGTCGATGCTCACCATCGCCCGGCACGACCCAGACTGAAAGAACTTGACAAGTATTATTGTCTTTCATCAAGAAATTACATTAAAAACGTTCTGTTTTTTATCTTGGAGAGAATCCTTACTTGGTCTAATAACGGTCCATTTGATAATGCGGGGGCTTGTTGGTGTAGGGTGAATGAATGATGGAGGATGCATGGGATTGAGAATAGATTGATTCCTCTGTCCAAAAGGAGTAAGGATAAATTTACCAAACAACGAAATGTATGCGCGAAACACGCCTAAAGAACAGGGTTGGAACATATTGATGTTATGCGTGTGCTGTTTCAATTTACACCTCAAACTTCAGGTATTCTTTACCAAGCGTATCGATGGGGAGGGGGGACATCTATGCCCCCCAACAAAATGGGTATAGGTGGGATGTTATGCAGATATCCCTCCAGAAATTTTTGTAGTGTTCAATAACTAAGGAAATTAAGCAAGAGAAACTTTTACGAAATAATATTCGTGTCAGGCTTTGCGCTTCCCCATCAGTGGATAGGCAACTTGTCTTATTGCTGCAAGAGAATCCAGAGAAAAATTATCGCTCCCAACCATGTTGGCCTCCCACCCGCAACCCTGCGTTGTGAAATTGACCGGCCGTTATAGTCGGAGTTAACCCATTATAAAAAAAAAAAAAAACCTTACGCAACTTTAACGTTTTACATGGACTCCCAAGTGACCACTACCCCTTCCTACTAACTACCAGTATCAATCTTCAAACCTCTCGCCCTGGCCCCTTTAAACCCTCTCCTTGGAAAAAACTACAACAAAACAAACTGGGATAACTATCCTCACGACCTTTCACTCTCCCCTCCCCATGACCTCCCCCTTACTAACACAACTGACACTGACACACAAATCCAAACTACTACTATGGTCATCATAGCAGCTCTGGACAAACACTCCCCCACCAGTAAAATCAAAAGGACTAACAAAGACTACCAGCTTCCTCTACCCCTGCTCCAGTTAATCAGACGTAAAAACAGAATAAGGAAGTCTTACCAACGATCTAAAGACCTAGGGACTAAATAACTTATCAATAGATTAACAAACCAAATCAAACGGCAACTTCTCGATTCCCACAATAATCGACGAAATGAAGCTTTCAGCCATATAAACAATGACACTCCCCTCCGAGAGATGGAAAATTTTTAAGCGACTCTCCGGCAATGTTAAGAAGCCCCTTCCCTACCCTTATCAACCCACAGGTAAAGGGTAGTACAGACTAAGACAAAGAAATCTGCTTAAACAAAACATAGAGAAAATCCAAAAATATCCCAAAGACCCAAATTTTAACAATACTTTCTCTTCATTTCTTCAACCCCTCCCCACCCTTCCCCTTGACCCCCCTCTCTCCCCCTCACCCTTCCCTTTCAACGAAGCCGAAATCCCGTCCTCACTCACTTAGCCCGCCTCTACACCGCCTGCCTCTCAAAAGGCTATTTCTATTTCCCCCGGCCTGGAAAATTGCCCGACTCATTATTATCTCCAAACAAGGCAAGGACCACACCAACCCTAAAAATTATCGCCCTATATCCCTTCTAAGTACTTTAGGCAAAACACTTGAGCGACTCATTAAAAACAGGATCTATCCCCTCCTCGTAACCAGAAACTACTTCTCTCCCATCAAGTGGGATTCAGAACCAAGAGATCAACCATAGGCCACCTAACGTACTATACACAGACGGTCCACGAGGCCTACAACGACAACCGACACACACTAACAGCCTTCTTCGACATAGAAAAAGCTTTTGATGCCATCTGGCACAATGGACTTCGACTTAAACTTTCTACCCTTAACCTCCCTGACCCCATCACCAGGATTCTCTCCAACTTTTTCACAGACAGACGGAGCTTTACTGATATTAACGGGTACCGTTCTAACCTCCACATTCCCAAAGCGGGTGTCCCCCAAGTCTCCGTCCTAAGTCCCCTCCTATTTATTCTTTACTAATGACATCCCCCTCCCACCCGCCGCATAAAAATCTCTCAATTTGCTGATGACCTAGCCATCTGGACTGCCAGTGGACGACACAACAAAGCACTACATCGACTCCAACACTACCTGGACTTACTCTAGGACTACTGCAGAAGATGGCGCGTCAAGCTCAACCCTCAAAAAGACATTTCTCATCTACCACCCCACCCAAATAAAAGATTCCCACCTGACCCTATTTTCATTCAAGACCACCCCGTAGCCCCTCCAAAACTGCCAAATTCCTTGGACTTACCATTAATTGCACTCTGAAATGGACCACTCACTTCCATCATATCCATAACCGAGCCTCCTTCCGCACCACCCTCCTTCGCAGGGCGGTGGCCAGAGGCAAAGGCTCCCATCCCGACACAAACATCAACATTTACAAACAATTTTTTAGACCCCTCATTGACTACGGCTACCCCGAAACCCTCACCCTTACCAAGACAGCACTTGATAGGCTCCAAAGCATACAAAACTCAGCCCTCACTTCCGCCCTCCACCTGCCCCGGGCAACCTCTGTTGCCTATGTTCACACCCTGACCAACACCCCCACTATCCGCTACCGCCTTCACCCTCTTGCCTCCAGCTATTTCCACCCCAAAGGAATTAGAAACAACCGAAGCTCATTAAACGCCTTCGGCGCTTTAATAGACCCGCCCCCCGCCCTCAGATCAAGCCCCAGCATCCCACCCCAATCTTCCTTGCCCACCACCCCAAGCTACTCTAGCGCTCCTTCCCGTTCACTGCCCCCCTGCTCTTCCTCCTGCCGACCTTTGCTTCTGCCCTGACCATGGGACCTCCACTCTCTGGCCTTTGACCTCCGCTTCGTCTTAACCACGGGACCTCCCTCCGGCTTACTGACCTCAATTCCGCCTTGAAAATGATTTTTTGGTGGCCATGACGAGCCCCGTTTTGTTTCGACATGATGTTTAAACACCTTAGCAATCATCACTACCAGCTTCCACTTACAATCTTACATAGGTCACACCACAGCCTGGACCGCGAAAAGCTCTCGGGCCTAGGCCCAGTCTACTTACACACACGCACACCTCTCAGCCCGGGCCGCGAAAAGCTCTCTAGCCTAGGCCTGGGCTGGCCACACACATCTCACTCATACACACTACACTTTGTTCTCTACACACACTACCACATACCACACCGGAATGAGTACTAACATCACATATCATCCGCGACCAAACAAGTCTTCCGACAACTCACATTACCTCGCACACCCACTCATACTTCCACAAACTCACGCACCTTTACACCAACTGTCTTCTACTCAAAAACAAAAATGGCTTAGTAATCTTAAGTGTCTTCCTAACCCCCCCCCCCGCCCCGTCTTCTGGAACTCGTGCATCATATTGACCCCCTCCAAATTCTCTCAAATCTCAGTATTCTGCACCACGTCTCTTGTTTTCACCTTGCCCGTATAGTTCGCATTGAACTAGGTGGGGCATAGGCCAAAAGAAGAAGAAGATAAACTAAAAAAATATGACTTATGCGATTTCGTAAGTCCGCATACAATTCCATGTGAAGACAATTTATAGTGTTTGATTCTAATGCCCAAAATTTGTGAATACCTCAGACTTTCAGGTGCTTTGCTCCCTGTAGTGACGTGGCGAGATTTTTTGTGAAGGAAGGGGGAGCAAAGACCTCAATTTCTCAATAAATAATCATTCTTAAAATAGCAATTTTCCAGTATTTTTGTGGTAATAACTAACAAGGGTGGTGCATTTGCTTTGTAAGCATGTAGAGAGTTTTGCTTGCAGCGTAAATAAACCGAAGCGTTTAGATTAAAAAAGTACTACCGTATTTCTTCACTTTTAGGGTGTTCTAAAACTTTCAAAGTAAGCTTTTATTACTGTTCGGGTTTGGTACACGATTCTATATGGCAACCATTATAGTTTTGTAGATATGTTGGATAAATTCAAATGCTTGTCAATTCCCGAAATTCCCAGAAAGAGTCAGCTATATTCTGCTCATAATAAAAAAAGACTCTTCCATGCGTCAGGAAAAAATTTGTAGTGATTCACGTGCTCTGCAATGTCATTAAAAAGGAAGGTAGATGTGTAACTCTGCTTTATTCGGCTCTGCAGAAAATGACCTATATAGAGGTCTCCTTGACCCAAAACTCCAGATACCACTGGAGTTCCAGAGCATTGTTGGCATCTTTTGGTGATCCAGACCTAAACTTCCTATTACAAATCGTAGCTATGCTCTTGATACCAGTTAATATAGTTGTACCCATAAGGTTATATGACTTCAACCCTGATCATTATGATAATGAAGAACCTTTGCTATCATTTGACATTTCTCTCCAAATACACCAATGAAAGTGTGTTTATTACCTACGAGCATGTGACCTACCTTAATCATTCAAAACCCCTTTTTACCTTTCAACTGCCCGATTTAGATTCTTTACTCGAGCTCAGATCAGTTCTTGGTGAGCCTGTTCGCGCCCTGTAAGTTCGCTCAGCCACACCCTCTATAGTGACCTGCGTCTAACTAAGCCTAAGTAATGTTTGTAACGAACCGCCAGAATCATAATGAACCATGCTTGATCATGTGTGCATGTCGTATTTAGTAGGTGGCACTCGACTAAAGAGGGACAGACCACTTCGTTGCATACGTGAACAGTTATATACGACACAATGTGATCTTCAATGGGAGTCAGTCGCCTAAGCGTTTTACCTCTATATATGCACAAACTTTTCTCGAGTGCTTTACATATTTGGCGCCCTATGCCCTCAGCATGTACACTCTGTGTCAAATTTCTCACAAAACAAAACGGTCGATACTTCAAATTTGCACACTTTCTGCAAAATATACTAAAGCATTTGATGGCAATGTGTTAAAAAAAACTACACCCCAATTAACTCTCAAATCAATTCCTTTACCTTTACCTACCTACGATGCAACCTACGGTAAGCCCCACGGGAAAGTTTACCCACAGAGATCATATCATTTACAGTAGAACTGAACCATGTAAGGCAAACTCAAGATCGTTAAGACAATTCAGTTGCTTTGAGAAAATTCAAAAAATAAGCATGCAAATGGTATTTTTGAAGGAAAGACCATAGGTCCAATTCTAAGCTTTAAATCGTCGCAATTGGTGGAATAGTAAAAAGTGATTTTATTTTACAAAGATAGAGTGTCTCAGTGAACAATGAAATTCAACGCCTACACAGCTTGAGGAGCTACTTCGGAGGTGGTGCTGCTCCTTACTCGTTGTTATAGGACAATTGTACCTCAGAAGTTGACCTAACAGTGGGCTAGCCAGAAGTACTTTCATAGCTATTTGGGGGATAGATAACCTAGGGAGTTTTTACTTTTTGGTGTGTAACTGCATCAAATAGCAGTTTGTTCTAGGCCTATATGTTCTTAGCAAAATATTGTACAGAAAAGGAGAATTGATTTTTCAGATTTATGCTATTGCCTTATACAACAGTCAATATGGTATATACAGGGAAGATTTAGAAGTGGGAGACTATATGGGCTGTGGTGACAACCAGTCGTGATAGAATCGCCACACTTTTTGATAAAGGACTAAGAGGTACCGCAGTTACGAAGAGTTAAACATCCATGCGGGTTGAAAATTACAAGGATTCCTCCAGTAAAAGCCGGTGGCTTTAGGTATGTAGTAGCCAGAATCAGAAATTTCAGAGTGGTTGGGGAAGTATTCCCCTTTTTAAAATGTGTCTATTGAATTCACTTTTTCAAACTGTGAAGTTCACTTCAAGGGCCGAAAATTAAAGATCCTATTCAATTGTTCTTGCGCACAAGCTTCCACTTCTATTAGTGGCCATTGGTATTAATGGGTTTTTGTTTTCAGACTACCAAATTATTACCACCACGTGGAGCTGAATAGCAACGACGTAAGGTTTCACACCCCACTTAGGGAATACCTCCGCAAGGTATTACCATCCGAGTTTACCACCCAACAAACCGGGGGGGGGGGTACAGCTTAGAGCATGTTGATGTTATGAAGTGATCAATGTTGGATATGTTTATGGTAGAAAATGAATTGAAGTACTGATTAAGCAAACGTGAAGAACAATGAAGGTATTGTAGGCACTGTTTTGCATTATAGCCTTCCCGTGTGCAAACTGGTATGTCAAATGAAGTGAAAACGCAGGAAAAACCGCCCTATTAAACAAGTTTGCTTAGCTCAAACTCTCAACGGTGGTGATACGCAAATCTAAATGCCCCAAAGGCCTACTTGTCAGCTAACATATGTGTACACTTTGTACATAAGAATGACAGAACACGCAGTATGATTCAAGGGTAAGATAGAAGGCACGACCTTTGCCTCCTTGTGTTTATCATTCTTTATTTTTCTTTAATATGTTCCTTTTCGGATACCATGCTTGATCAATATTTTACAGTAAATAACTTGACCCTCGGCCTATGAATGAGTTCGGCTTGTTTACCTGTGTCTGCATTGTTGAAGAAACAAGAGCCATTAGTGCAAACTAAGGGTTAAGTCATTAATTCACCCTACCAGTGTCACGCAAAGAAAGCCTATAAACAACATCTTCATCATACCCTTTTAATCCCGTCGTACAATATGAACGTATTTAGAGATCCCTATTCTGGACACATACGTCGCTATAATATACGAGGCGCCAGGTACCTGTTGAAAACTTTTACAAGGGTCCATACATATTGCAATGGAGCAAACCAAATATAGTGTGTAAGTGAATGGAGAATTAATCAGTGGTGTGCTAGAAACCTTAAGGGCATTGAAATGGGATGGGAAAGAAAAGGAGGTAGATAGTACATATAAGGGAGTGGACAGATCTAAAACTCATATGAGGCAGAGAGATAAGTTCAAGCCAACACACGCTGATATTTGTGATGATGCTTATCTCTAAAAGTGTAAAAAATAACATATTTGCCGTGCATTTGATTACTCGCTGAATTGGAAAGCTATCTCTCTCTTAGCCTGTTGTATTTATCTCCCTCCGGAAGAGGCAACCCCTGTTTGAAAGTGAGAACAGCCCTTGGGTGGGCGAAACTCTTCCTGAGGTCTATTGGTCCGTTTTCGGCCCTTGGGTTAATATGCAACACCGATTGTTTGAAATACATGAAAAGACCTGGTGTATTTACAAACTTTTGGGCATTATGTTAAAGCGTGTGCTTATCTTGAACATCACACAGTGCAAACTAGACACACCACAAAATCTCAAATTGACCATTCTTGTACTGTTTTAGAAAAAAAGTCTAAGACAGACAAGAGGTCAATTGTTCTGGTAACGAAGGGGGTTTGTGAGTGGAAAGTATGTCTGGTAGGGGTTGTGTGCGGCTTTGAAGCAAAAGTGACTTCAGCTTTTCTACGTGAACGTGACAGTCACGTGGGACAAATCCATATTAGCTGTTGGAAAAAAAATAGTGCTTACGAAGGAGAGCTTGCATTTTATTGGACATAAGCCTTTTTGTAGATAAGAATGACCTTTGTAATATTTAAATTATCTGAAAAATAGCCATGTGCAAACGGAAGTTACAAATATATGCCAATGGCTTGAAATAAGGTGCATTACTTGACGAACCACAGCTGGGCGAATCTCATTAAACTCAGATGCGTTTTTTTTTATTTATTTTTTTTTTGGCTTAAGGCACTCAGAAGCAATTTTTACTACATCATTACAACCTACAGGCGAAATTAATATGGACTGAGCATAATTGCCTATATATATAGAAAAAATATTAAACGCATTTAGGATCTCAAGAGGATCGATCCCCTATTGAAACACAACTTTTATTGTAGTTGACAGGATAATCAAACACTTGCTTACCCCTATTTAGAAGAGTGTTTTTGATATCCCATGTTTGTTAGCTATCATGCTTTGTGCTGTTGAAACTAAATGTTTGATTTCTTCGCTATTCTTGCGATATCATTAAGTTTATTATGATAGGTGGCATAAGTTTCTTTCATGGTTTAAGCTGGCTTGCGATTGTGTGTGTGTTTGCATGTGTGTTTGTGGCGCTTGTCCCGTAAACACGATATCCCAACATAGCAATAATTTTCATACTTGGCATATAAAAGATGCCAGACTAAAGGATGATAAGAAATAGTATATGTTCAACGAGTTGGTGTAGTGGATTAAATCTTGGTTTCCCATTCAGAAAGCCCCGAGTTCGATTCCCTACTAGGACGTTTTCTTTTTTTTTTTTTTTTTTTTTTTTTTTACTTTCGGTAGGGTTCAAAGTTCGGTAGGGTTCAAAGTTTATATGATGTCAGCAGAGGTCAAGATGTAATTACATTGTAAAAAGAGAGAAATTCAAGAAGTACAAATCTGAAGGATAAACCGAGTCAGTGCAACAAATCATTCCTTTTCAGCAAGGAATCACTGAGCCTTGTGGGTTTTCTGGTTCTTTGCTTTTGGCGTACAATTGACAATGGAAAACTGTCTGTTTAGATCCAGCTAAATGAACTATTGAATACATTAAAAGCAATGTTCATGTCGTTTGCTTGGTACCTATTTTTCCAATTATACTCGATAAGTAAGAAAAAACATCATGAATGTTACGTGTAGAATAATTCCGAGAATGCAATGGTGGATTTCTGAGACTGAAGATGATTTTAAAGTTATGTGAATAAAATAGGGCAATGGTTACTAACATCTGTTTAAAATATTTCGGCAACATTCACCTTTGCGCAGACGTCAAGGTTACTGAAATTTGTAAAGATATTATCAATAATAGAAGCACTGGACTTGTTTCTCTTGTAGGTTTGTTACTAGTTGGATAAAAACCGAATGCAGTAATACTATTACTAATACTTCATGCTTGCCTTGAAATACCAATGTTAAAAACACCCAATACAAAGCAATGACTTCAGCAGATACATTCCTTAAAAAATTATCACAAATTTGTTCATTAAACCATGTTAAGTCACCACTGGGAGGGCGATACACAACATCCACAACCGCTTTATGTTTTACAGTAGGACCATTCAATTAACGAAAATGCTCTCTATCTCATCATAAAACGTTAAAATATCATTACGACAGTTGCAAATGAAACCGTTATTTATTAAAAGACAGATTCCCACTGAGAAGAAGAATTATCTTTCAACCACGTTTCAAGAAAACCCGCTGCACTAAACTCGTGGTTCAAAAGTGAAAGGTACTCTTGAATACTATTGAAAGATTGAAGCACTGCCTACATTGTATTGCGTTATTGTTCTGCTCCAAATCCCCTTAACAAAATGTACTTCACCATAAAAATAGGTAAACAAACAGTAATCCAAAAGTACAACCCTATTGAATCAAACGATCACTACAGAGATTAGACGGGTTGTTCACAAGCAAAAGGTAAAGTAGGTTCAATAATACGTCAACTACACGCTTGTTTTTTGGAACTGTGTTGACCTATACACCAGCATAACTACTGAGGGCCCTTCTAAATTACAAAAATGTTTAGTCCTTGACGGTTTTATTCTCTGGATAATGTCATTCCTATCCTTTCGCGGAAGGGCAGTAACATTACCATCCTTGGTCCATGCAGTGAAACCCTGATGGTGATCTGACGTAACTTTAAGGAGCTTTTGATTTGTCAGAGCAATTCGATACTTCTGGCTTACGTTGGTTTTTGATGACGGAGTTCCTTGCCTGGTAGGATGTAAACTTGACAATAATGCAACGGAGTTCCCCACTTCCAGGAGGTGGGCTGATCCTATGGGTTAGAGTTAGGTGAGGTTTTAAGGCTCAGTTTCTAACCATTTGGTTTAAGTCGGACCGGCCACGGACTTTTTTCCAGTTTGGCTTCCTGGCTTGTTTTCCCTACTACTTATGCTGAGGACCAATCACAATAACAGTAGGTTCCATTTTAAAAGTCTTTGGTATGACCCGGCCAGGATTCGAACTCCCGACCTTCCGGCTGCAGGTCGGATGCTTTAACCACTTGACCATGCAGTCGGTCTGCTAATCCTATGGGAACGGTCGATGTCATGTCCTGTGATATTGAGGTTGAGCTTTGTATCGTCCATAGTTAAAGGGGCTTATTGAGTTCGTGCACAAAATTCATGATTTTTTAACAACTGTTGAGATTCACTCACATCTTGATGGTGAATGATCAAACTAAGAGATTCTGTCCATCTGACTCACAACTGAAAAGGTAATGCCAGGGTCATTAATGATTAAAATCATTTATTACAAATTCGTGACCAGACAC
>WURT03548056.1:0-21122 GCA_009936505.3 Holothuria glaberrima | reverse complement strand
TTGAACCACCCAAGGCAATTACCTGAAAAACCGAACTTTGTGGCAAAGACATTTAACAGCACCGAGCATAGGCATACGGGACGCTTCCAATGTGAGGGGGCCGAAAAGTTTTGCCCCAATCTCCCCAGCAGTTGCCCAAAGTCAAGGACATGGATCCATCTCCAAAGACTGGGGGGGGATTTTCACCATATGTGAATCTCTGTCCTCAGGGAGGGGGTGTCCCCCTCCCCTTTGGAAAATATTTGCTCACATAAGGTGGGATATATGCAAAATGGTGCTACATTTATTGCTAAATTTGAGTTGGATATTTCCAAGAGTTTCTACTTTTCTAGGAAATCTTTTCATCTTGCTTAAGTGAATTTATTACTCAGTTCTTGGGGCAAATCAGAACCCCACTGCACGAAGTAAGTGAAACAGTAAATTGTTAGACTACATATACCACTTGCAAGTTTACTCATTTCTTATGAAATTTGGATATGGAAGTGATTAGGACTGTGCATGTCAGAGCCTTTTCGAAAGTCTGATAGAGGTGATAATGTCAAATAACTACACCCATGCGAAGCGTGCGAAAATTTTTGCACTTTTTTCGGGAATTTGATCAAAAATTCCGGAACTCAGTACAAATTTGGGCAATCTTTTCACTTTTTCTTCATCTCTGCCAAAATTTCACCTATTTTGTGCTTGAATTTTGGTCAATTTTTTGCCCAAATTTTCGACCTTAGAAAATTTTGGGGGGCAGTCTTCCCCCTGCCCCTCCGCCTTGTACCCCTATGGCACCGCCTATGGCACGAGTGGTCAACAGTACTGAAAGTTGTGCTAAGATCTATGGAAGCAAGAGATGTTACTTTTGGATTTTCCATTTTCCACAGTACGTCATGAGCTAATTTGAGAAGTGCCGTTTCACTGCTGAAGAATTTACGATAGGCGGACTGGTAACTTAGAAACAAATTGTGTTCTTCATAGTATGCTTGTGTTCTTCACCCCTGCCTCGTTAACTTCTGGGCACTAATCGAAAAAAGAAGGCGAATGTCGCTGGTGTTCATCCACGCTCATTCTGGTATAGGGTCATTAATGAGCCAATTGGCTTCCTGACCCTCAACTTAGTCTCGAAGCAACTTTTTCAAGAAGGTTTGACAGAAAGTTTAAGTTACTCACTGGTCGATAGTAAGACAAAGCAAGTGCGAGACCAGCTCTTTTTTTTGTAATGGTCTTACCACTGCAACCTTCCATTTTTGGACAAAAATGCCTTGATATAAGGCAATATTTATGATCTTAGCAATAACTGGAACAAATTTATCAAGGACTTTTTTAAAAGTTTTGGTTGGAAGTATGTCTAGTTACATGACTTTGTTGGCATTGACAGAAAGATGGTCTTAATATAGTCTTCACTCACTGGTACAAACTTTGATAGGGTGAAATTCACTTGGTCATAAGCCTGTAAACTTTTATCACATAGCGCCGCCCTGATTTTGAGGATCTTTATTTTGACATCAAAGCCTGTTGAATCTGACATAGAGAAATAGCACCATGACTTTTTACACATTCATAAATACTTTAATTTTGGAGATGGTAAAAAGTGAAAAGCTTCCTTTTTTAAAAAATTTTTTATTCATCATGAAGCATTCTCCCCAACTACCTAAAGTTTTGCATGTCTCATAAAAGGTAACGCCAAATAAACATTGACATTGAATAGACGACTATGAGCTGCCTGCCAATTATGTGCTGTGTACACATATCTAGCTAGCTGCATACACTATACTTAAGTTGAAAACACTGAGGCTGTCATATCTATTCAAGAAAATTTACTGTCTCTTTTCGAATGAGCATTTTTGGATTATCTCGAATGAGGGAGCTCATATTTGAAATGAAGTTTTTTCAATTTACTGTCACAAATTTGAAATATACTTATTTTCAGGTCCACAGAATTTACATTTGGAGTACATCCTAGCTTGGGGATCTGTGGACTTGGTGCTATTGCTCACCATTACGTTAGACACACTAACATAATGCTTGCTACATTGTTCAAAGGAATAAGGCTAGGCCTGGCCCACCAAGCGTTGCATTACCTTCGAACGTTGAGTCAGTACAGCTATAAGAATGATGGCACCTGACTTCAGACTGCCATTTGCAAGCCATCAGACATCTTTCGCTTTTGTGATATAGAGAGGAGTCTCTAATGTTAAAATATTATCTTAAACTTGATATGCACCCATGCTGAGAAATATCCCATTAAATTTAAGCAGCTTCCAATAATCAGGACCATTAATAGGCCCAGGCTATGGAACTATTTCTATAATAACATTTTTCAACGCTTGAAAAACACAGGGGCGGAGTGCGAATCCGCCCATGAAATGCTTAAAATCTCCCCTTAAATTGCCGCGACAGGAGCGAAAAAAAAAAACCAAAATTTGAGCAAATCGCCCCCGGAAATTCCCAAGAACATTCGAAGACATGACCACAAAAACATGACTTCTTACTGACTGTAGCACTCGAAA
Source organism: Holothuria glaberrima (assembly GCA_009936505.3). Lineage (NCBI taxonomy): Eukaryota > Metazoa > Echinodermata > Holothuroidea > Aspidochirotida > Holothuriidae > Holothuria > Holothuria glaberrima. The sequence goes on along the minus strand of WURT03548056.1, from coordinate 18,627 downwards.
ATCCAAAAAGAGCACTTGAAAATCCGAAAGGAGCACCCAAAATCACATTTACGGGGGTGATTTTTTTTTTAAGTAGCACCCGAAATTGAAAAAGTAGTTTAAGCCCTGACATTTTTTATCAAGATTTTTTACATCAAAACTGAGAACTGAGATAAAAATTTGGCAAGAGATCACTCATTTTTCAACAGCATTGATGGCTTGCCTGTCTCAGAGAAATGTCTTCTAACGTTATGAAGTGCAGTACAATTTCTTGTCAGCGATGAACCAAAACAAGCAGACGATAGTTTCACACAATCAAATTAGACTGCTCAACATGACATTCCCCTTTAATTTCCTCTGGAAAGGTCAGGAATATCACCCTTAGAAACTGATTGTTTGTTTAAATGTGCATGCAACATTACTGTCAATCAAAGTGTTTTTCATTTTAGTATGAAAAGTGACAGGAACAGAAAACTTACAGTTATTAGTATTGCCATACCTAGCTTTTTATTTTATTTTGAACAATGATCTATGAATAGACCAGTGCCACACTTTCACAGCAGCTGGTTTTACAACTGGAACATGCTGATCGCAAAGTTGCTCTCCAAACACATTTTATCTCACTACTGAATTAGAACAGGGATAACCGACCAATCACAGGCCAGCATTCTCAAAAAGTATTTATTCAATTCAAATTATGAATGGTAAATACATCAAAAGCCATCTAATATATGGGACTTCACCTCTTTCCATGTACATACTCCTGGTACTCAAGTGCTTTTACGGTCTGAACAAGAAACTCTTCAGCTTTCAGTTGAAATTAGCTTTTCATTGACTGTTGAAACCAAAAAGCTAAAAGAGAGACGACTTGCTCCTTTCTCTATCAGCATTTGTAATCCTAATACACTGATGACAAATTCTCACTTTGGGATTTCCCTGTTAAAGTTTCTAAGAAGCCTCATACAAATAAATGAATTTACTATATGAGGAAATTCCTGTGAATGAATTTCACAAGAAGGTGAACAAGAGAGTCGAAGGTATAAATAGCTGTATACAGGTAGCCACAGCTTTAATTTTAATGAATTTGCCCAGAGTTTATTGGAAAGCAGAAAAATTTTCACCTCTGCAAACAATCTGGACTTCTTGTGCAATATTATTTTGCAGCCTACAAAGGGACCAGTTTTGAAATTTTAACTAGTTTTGGTTCCTCATAATCCATATATTTTAGTGAATTGCCTTATTTGCTGTGAATTGCCTACATGAATATTCATATATTGAAACCAACCTATAGTCGAGTGGTAACATCGAATTGGGCTCATGAATATAGCAAAACTGGATGATCTCGGTCATTGTTCGCAGTTGTTAAAGTATGTATGTCAAAAGAGGAGTACATATTCCACACCTGCTATGAAGGTAAGTGTGAAGGATACATGACAGTGGGTACGTGTATATGCTCTGAAAGTTTCTCCATTTGCAAAAAATCATGAAATGAAATCGACTTGCAAACAAAAATGACAATTTCTGCCCAAAATGAACTTTGTTTTTGGCAGCTCCCCTCCCTCCAAGAACCCCTTCCTCATACTTCTGTACAATCAACCGTACTAATATCATTTACTTTGCTGCAAATACCTTCCTGGAGAAACTAGATGATTCACATCATATATTTAAGACAAGAAAGAAAGCAAGTGTATCTGAATTATGCTCCCACTTCACTAATTCAGGAAAAATAATTTTCTTCCGTTGGGATGAGGAAATGCTATTTTTGGAGTGTCGTTATTTCATTCATTAAACTTAGTTAAACTGTCCCTTACCCACCAAATACCTGCATTGACAATTGCAGTCACCCCAATTTGATTCAACAACCCCCTTTCCTGCACAACTAGTGTGTGGCTCCTTGATTTACACTTAGTATGAAGTATTTACTTCATACTGAAACACAAAAGACAAATGTTAGGGAAATCAGTGATATTGGTAAAATTTTGCTGATGTAATTTCAAAATAAGGTCGATGTGACTATTAATTTCATCAGTAAAAACAGTCTAATTAACTGTACAGGGCTAGGATAAATGCTCATTTCCCAGGAAACGAGTCAAATTTCCAACTTTTTCTTCATATATTCATCTACAAAAACTACAAAAAAACCACCTGCAACCTACACAACATTGCCAAACTTTCTCCTATTTACCAAAATTTCCTTGCAATTAGTTTCCCAATTTTTCTCTAATGTGCAACTGCACTTCCCCTCCATACATAACCCACTGAAGCCACTTGTGAGCATTTCTCAAAATGCAAGATTTTCTCTTACTTCACTTTCATCTTTCTCCTTCTCTTCTGCCTTGGCTTCTTCTTTCTCTTCTACTTTATCTCCATCTGCAGCAGCAGCTGCTTTTGTTTCTTCCTCTTTCTCTTCTTCCTTGGCATCATCTTTTTTCTCTTCATCCTTGGTATCATCCTTTTTCTCTCCACCATCTTCGGCAGCCGCCTCTCCATTTGCTTTAACTGCCTCTGCATCTCCATTTTCTTTTTTGCTCTCTTTCTTTATTTTCTTGGATGCCTTCCTTGCAGCCACTTTTTCAGCCTTAACCTGTTCCTTCTCTGCTTTTTCCTTCTCAAAGATTTCTCGCCAGTTTCTCCCCCTGTATTTGGCTGTCTTCTTGACAAACCCTCCTTCAATCATTGAGTAAGCCATGTCTATGACGGATGTCTTCAGATCTATGGGCTCCTCAATTTTTAACACCTCTTTCATCTGTGAAGAAAAACAACGAAAATGAAATCATCAGTTATCTTATTTATGTCAAGAAGAAAACTAACTCTTATAAGAGTGTGGAAATATAATGAGAAAGGGAAAACTGTAAACCATCACAATAAATTCATTCTAAGTCTCAAAGTTCATTGCAAGAAGATGCATCTACCACCAAGCCTATTAGTATGAAAGTGTATGGTGTTATGAAGACAACTACAAAATTTGTTCAGTGCAGATTTACACAGTAAACTATATTGCTAGAATGAATTCTTAAACAGTAACTACATTATAAAACTACAATTTTTTACAGCTTTTTACAATTTGTCTTGTTTGTTGTTACTGCACTTCTCATATCCTCTAGCTCACACAGGTTCTGAACCAGACAGAAGGTTACAACCATCCCTTGCCCCAACACTTTTGAGGCACACCTGACAACCTTAAAGCAAATCTTTCTGAATTTTCAGTCATTCTATTCATGAGTCCTTACTGTTTGCATTCATTAAAAGTATTGAAACCATATTGCCCTGATTTTAACCACAAGGCCCTCAAAACTCAGGGAACACCACATCTTCAGGTTTTCTCATACTAAATTTCGTCCCGACCCTGTGCTGCCAACATACCTTTTGTACCCCTATGTAAGCCCCCTTACCTTTCTCCAAAGCCTGAAGCTGCCCCTGTCATACTAATCCTGCAGCATATTTAAAACCCTTTTAAAATGCTAGAAGTTGCAATGATGATGCCATATGTACAACACCCCACCCCCCTTACCTTAAAACCTAGCCAAACCCCTTGTCCTGCACACTTTAAAATCAGTACAATATAAAAAAAATCAATGGTTACATACTCACCCTTGTGTTATCAAGCTTGGTAACTTTGTTCCAGTTTGGAAGAATAGCTTTAATATTCTTGTCAAACACAGAACTTAACTGTATTGCAATCTTAGGGCAGGCTACAGATGCAATTTTGTATCCTATAAATAGAGGGGAAAAAGAGATGAAGATGATGAATTATCTTGAATGTCATTTGATCATTCTTCCCTTTATTAAAAACGACCCAGAATTTTCACTGCTTCATCAGAAGAAATCACATCAGGTGTGAAATTTACTTTCCAGGAGGAAACAGCAGACAAATCACATGTGTCTATGCCATCCAAAATTAACATCAAGTGCATTACCAAACTTCAAATAGACAAATACTGTGGGAGAGAAGAGACCATATACCAGTTTCCATGGAAATCTGTAGAAAACAGAATTCTCTTCCATCACCATGGCCCTCCTTCCAACCCTCCTCTATTCTTTTTGTTTCCCTTTTATCCTCAACTACTCTATTACAATGTTGCCTGCTACTCTGACTGTCTAGAAAAGGAGGTACTAAGTGTACTATGTGTATAAAATTGAAATTATCAATTATGAGAGTAAAAGTCATTTATGCTTGAAGATAGCCACAGGCATGATTGGGTTACATCACATCCATGAAAAAACTCTTGACTCCACATGACCCCAAGCTCCTTCCTACACTGTATTCTGCTTCCACCTCCTTTCCTAAAACAAACATTCTAACACACTGATTCACGAGATACAGGATTTCAAGTAATATTATAGTTATCTTGAAAATAATAATGAACAAATAAAAAACATTAAAATAAGTATATTTTTCCAATCAACATTGGCAGTAAAACTCATTTGAGCATGATGACTTTACAAATAGCCACAGGCATAGCTGAAGTTCTACATCAGATCCAGTGAAAACATCCCTTGTATCACTTAACAATGATAGCTTGCAGTTCAACTGATTTACACAAGTAAAGCATGTGATCATGAATATGGCAGAAGTGCAGGGTAAAGTGCGCGGACCACATGAGCAAAGTGCTGGTGATTGTGTTGTCTGTCTTCACTTTCATATGGTAATGTTCCCTTTAAGGAGCTGTTGTGTCACCCCAAACATATTTAGGAAAATTCCAAGAATCTAGTAACAATTAGTAACAGCACTTTAATTGACATTAATTCAAACAATGGCTTGGCTGTCAGTAATGGTGATATATAGTTATTAGTGTACAAAATGCATAGCAGACATAGCTCATACACAACAGCGTGTGGAATTTACTTGAGCAATTTAAACTCAGCACTACAGATTACTGCAGATCTTGTCTGGAAGATGCACTAATTTTTTTTTAAATTAGTGAAGGGGCTATAGGGAGAACTTTATTGTCTACTGTAATATTGTTGACCTTTTTAAAATACTAGAAATTTCTTCCATCAAAAAATGGACTAAAAGGTCATTTACATAATTTTTTTTTTTTTTTTTTTCAATTTTTCAATCCTAAAGGAATAATCCTTCAACACTTCCTCCACCAATGCCCACTTCTGGAGTATTTATGAAGTCAGTTTAAACTTGACTAGATGATGTATGATGGTTTTAATTACAAGAGTAGACAAGTTTTTTGCAAAAATGTAGGAAGCCTAGAAAATTTTCAAGGCTACTAATATACAAAAGTTGGGTTGTGTGTAGTTTGTGCCGCATCAACTTGGGGTTAGTGTGTTTTTCCTTTCAAACCACACCATCTCCACAGTGAAACGAAGTGTACCAATATGAAACATCTGAGAAACCACCTCCTGTTATTCACTAAAACCCATCTGAAAAAAAAAAAACAAAAACAAAACCAAAAAACAAGCTCAAATTACACCAGCTCATGGTATATTGGTGGAACTGTTTACTTCCTTTGTGATTTCCTGAAAATGTAACTGCAGAGTCCCTCCCAAATTCCATTGACAGTGCAAAACCTGGGTAGCACCACGGAAATACTTCATCGGCACGGTAGTACTTCAATAGTAGCACATAACCTTCTGCTTACACTGTGTTAAAGTCCCAGTGGGGCTGCTTACAATGAGTCAATGATCCTAGCCATTTTAAAGTACTGTATGAAAGTCACTTATAAACATACATGTGCCAACAACAGTTGCAATGGTTATTATCTTGCCATATTTTTAGTCTTGGTTCACACATAAAAATACTTAGTAGATGATTTTTTTTTACTTCCTTGAAGTTACATCACTGTAGTAACAACTGCTACAGTGGTTTAATCTTGTGGTATTCTCACAGTGTACCACAGCGAAAATAAAATGGCACAGACAGTGGTGCAACAAGGATTTCACAATTGGGGGTATGGAAGTTGTGAGTTCACATTACCCCTGTAAACTGCATACCTTTGTACAGGAGTGGACAAGGGAGAGCAAGGTCACTGACAGGGGATAGGGTAGGGTTAGGGGAAGGCAAATATTTCCCCATGGCAGTACCAGTGAACACAGACCACTAGCTTTGTTCTAGAGAACCAGTGACAGGTAAGAATGTGTGGTGGATCTCTAGCTAGGTAGCTGACAGAGGAAATGGCCAACTCTCTTTGTTGTGCACCACAGGCGGGGGGCTGAACCTTGTTTCAGATTGCCATCCTGGGGGAGGGGTCTACTGGGAGGGGGTCCTTGCCTTTGGAAAATTTTTGGATATTTGACGGTCCTTAGATGCAATTTGGTGCATCATTTTGGACAAATTTTAAGGTAAATTACTGCAGATTTTTTATATTTCTTATAGAGGAGACAAATAAAGGGTTTTCATCCTTGGATCTGGGGGGGGGGAAGCATAGTTCCACCCCACCACATTTTTAACTGGGGGTTTTAACCCCCACTTCACATGCCTATGTTGTGCACAAAGAGTACAGCACAGTAAATAAAGCTGAGAACGCTTAAGCCTACTCCAACTGAATAATTCATTGACTGCAGTGTTCTGCAATGTGTGGTCTGTCTTTGTATGCCAAATGTTGTGAGCCTGCAAAAGGGACTGGTTTCGCAGTATTGCATAGGGGTAGCAACAGGTTCTTTTTTACTAAAAATGTGGAGTAATACTGATCTAATGTGTCTTATGTGGTATTTGGCTGAATTCTTTTCATTTCAGTCTGCCTTTGTTGAACCACACAAGATTATTAAGCAAAAGGTGATATTGCATTTCAGAACAGAATACCAAGAAACTCTTCATGGCTTTAAACCTGTAGTAGCCTTTGGAGCACTTTCTCATTCTGTTAACTGCCACAAAAAACAGAGCTGTTTATATTGATGCTATACTCATCCATTTCTTACCTTGTGGTTTGAATTCTTCAGCTACATGAGCAGCTATCTCTGACCACCAGATATTGTCTGTCGAAACAATGTGCCTATTACCTGGTAAGGGAGGGAGAAAAGGAAATGAAACATGAGTTAGTTTACCTGAAAATATTTTAAGGGAAAATGCCGTTCCCACAATTTTGGAAAAAGTATACACCTTCATCCTATTTCAGAAATTGTTTACAGAAATGGTTTACTTTCAATTTCCATTGTACTTATACAGAAAATACTTGTAAGTAAAACCAGAAGAGACATGTAAGATTGAGCAGATCTTTGAAAATAAACTTGGGGCGACTACTTTTTCCCTTTAAGCCATGCAGGCTACCTTTCAGTACACAGCAACAAATGTGGGATATTTATAAGTCTTTGAGGCTTTTTAATTATAGGCACACCTCAGGTGACTTCTAATGTGACATTTTTGCTCACAGCAGTTACTGTATCTTTTCAATCTAAGTGAGTTCAGATGAAGGGAAACAGTAGACTGCCCTTGGAAGCAAGACTCACTTTATACTGATACACTGACCAAGCTTGGAATGAATACTGTCGATTGCAGAACATCGTACTTTGAACTAGACCTTTATCTCTGGTCATAGCAAAGGTTACAAACAGTAACAATACTATGTTCAGTCATGTACAGTGATACATTGGAGTAATTTATAGAAGGAACACACCCACCATAAATACAGAATAAATATGTAAACAATGAAAAAAAAAACACGTCCATTCTGGATCAGATAGTTATATTGAAATTTTTAACTTAAATTTTTTCTGGGAAAAAGATACTTGACACTTTTCAAGACTTTTGGTGGTAAAAATAGGATATTTCCCATATTAAAAGAACTAGCAAAGGACTAAAAAATAATTTACCACTAGTTCTCTTGACACAAGCCAATCACCTGACTCAGAAACTGGGACTGTACCTTTAACTTTGATACACAAAACCAAACAAATATCTATCTACTGTTACAGAAAACAGATTAATATAGTTGGTTCTTATCAAATTCTTCTTTAAGCTGGTAAATTTTCTTCACTATCTTACACAACAGTTTGAATTATAGAATGCTGTACACAGCCACCTATCAATGTAGGCACTTCACAATGTATAACTTTAAACTACTTTTCCACACTCTGTGGTGTGGTCAATATTGGCAAAATGTCAACTTTCAATTGTGAAAGTCACTTTGCTGAAGATATTAATTAATATAAAGTGAAACATATGGGGAACCCAAAACAAAAGTTACTTGAAGCAGAGACTCATGTTGGTCAACTTTTCCTTTTTATGACACCTATAGTTTTACATCAACACAAATGATGCTAATTTATTAAACAGTCAATTGATGTTAAAGTGTAGCTAAAGTCTAAAATTCCAGAAATACATGTTACACAGATTGAAATGTGCATCCAAATGGTTCATCTCCCATCTTTGCAGGACATTCCTGAGTTGAGATATAAAATGTTGAGGTTTATTCACCCAGTTTAAAATGGTTCATTGCACAATAATTTGTGATATCATTCTTGTACTGTACTACTAAAATATTCCATCTTTCTTTTTCTTTGTTTTTTCAGAAACCACTGCACCTTGTACCAAAATTTGATCATTGTCTTACTGTTGTAGGGAGACTTCGCTGTGTAAGCCCTCTCCATACAACATGCTATGGCAGGGAACAGTAAATGTTCCAAGGTCATACAAAAAATCTTATTTTCAAAAGAAAACAAAAGCACGTAATGTGAGTTGTACAAGAAGGACGTCACAAATTATTGTGCATTTGACTTTTTCAAATTAAGTAAGTGAATAAATTTCAACATTTTATATCTCAACAATGGAGGAAGCTATGAAAATGGTAACTGGATGAATGAAATTTATTTTCTAACCTCTAAAATATATATTCATGTAATTCTATACTTTAGGTCCACTTTAAGATAAAAATAAAATGTTCCATCTTTCTTTTTACCTACAGTATCTTAGTAACTAAAAACATTTTTCCCTGGTGAACTTAGTAAGACGGATCCACAGACGACATGATTTAAATATAATATAATATAATATGGACAGAGCATTGTATCCTAACCTTTTCAATGCAGAGCAGTGCCAACCTGTGAGCCTACCAAGATGGATGCAACCTTCTTTGTGTAAAGTTTGGAATCACTCAAGTGGTTTCTTAATACAATGACAAGTGCTTTTTGAGATAAGAAACCTGACAAAAAATACAAGACTCACTAAAAATCAGCAACAAGTAAGCAAAATTTACAGACTGCCTATTTTGTTTGAAATGTGGTAGATCCATCACAAAATATGCAGATGAAAGAAGCCCAGCTGCCATTTTTGTAGGCCTAAATTTGTTGAAATGATGGTGACACATTTTATTAAATTACACCCCTGGTCCATGCCCATATTTAAAAGAAAATCCATGCACTGGTCGTACTAACAGTTTGGCCTGAGCTTATACTAGGAGAAAATTTGCCATTAAAAGATGCAGTTACGTACAAGTTGAATGACACTGTAACTCACTTGCTTATCTATAAACATGATTTGAATAACTTGGCCATGGAGAGAGTTTCAAAGAGAAAATGGAGAAAGTTTAAATCGACTCTGTACTCTGAAATAAGATTTGGGTGACTGCACATTGGAATATGCAGTCAACCACTTCTAGCCACAGTGGTGCACTACAAAGGGCCATAAAAAGGTTTGGTCAGCACGTACCCGAAATTGTAAAATTGATTATCTGTTATGCAACACTTTTGACACAGCTACACCATATCATCAACTGTGTTTTACAGCCTCCATAAAAGCATAGCTAACTGTACCTACTGTAGTTACAAGTCAATCATACCAACTGATATATCAGCTGCCTTGCACTAACACAGCACTGATACCGTTGTACAAGACAAAGCCACTGCAATCTGTGTAAGTCCTACTTAATAAAAAGAGAGCATCTCAAAAATCCCACCTTTGATAGAACCCATCTATTAACTTGCTGGTTAAACATCTAAATGCACAACTTTTGAGACTGATACACTATTCCTCATCTACCCACATTTTCAACCATGTAATCTAGAGTGTACTTAATTATTTTCATAGCAGTACAAGCTTTTTCTGTGCTCTCTATTGATGTGTGCTATGTAATCGCCCTGGTATTAGCCTTGCATTTCAGTAACAGTTACATGTTTTTTATACTTTTGAAGGATTCAATCAAAGCATATTTAACTTACAAAAACTGTAAAGTGTACGATTTGATTAAATCTAGTCTAACCAATTTAATACATTACACATAAAGGCTGATGGGTTAGAAAATGTTGGATATTAGAATGTTGATTTTGCCAAGAGAGACCCCATATTACTTCAATGGTGCAGTAACATACTTGTCTGATACACATATCATACATTATGGACACTAAAATGATTGTCTCCCAATTGGGTACTTTTAGGAGTCATCCACTGAACATCTAGCCTATATCACTATGTGCTAAAATGTTATCAGTGGTTTAGCCACAAATACAGTCTCATTCATGCAGAGGCATTATAACTTATTCAGCTCAGGTTTAGTATTGAAGCAGAGGAAACCACACTCACAAAAGGTCACCCACAAATTATTATGGCAGATCAGAAAGCCTCAATTGATTCATGTACTCTTATCTAAATTATTTTTGCTATCAAACAAGAACCATATCAATGCAACTGCGAAAGCCCTAAAGGTATTGACTGCCATTTCAAAACCACATTTTGAGTCACAGGTGTGTGTGTGTCGTGGGGAGGGAGGACTCAGAGAAGTGTGTGTGTTGGGGAGGAGAGAGAGGGAAATATTGGGAGAATTTTTGGCTGAAGTGTTATACTTCTGGTTGTCAATCATTAAACTGAAACTTAAAGTGCTCTACTCTGACCATCTTAATTAATGTCAAGAAGTAAGTTTTGCACAAAGTTTGCTCCCTCTGGTCACCTTGATAAATGTACCAACGAATTCCTGTGTTGGCAAGTTTATTTGAATAAACTGTCTAGTACAAGGAACAAGGATATCACCAGATTGGTTGTACCTTTTACTTGCCTTACCAGTTCCTGGCATGTCATCAACACCTTGTTTTAACACTGAACCATTCAAAGTATGCTGAAGGTGAAAAGTTCATGACAATATTAATGATCACTGTCAATTCAGTGTATGATTCGTTGAAATATTACCTTTCCTCAAATTACTTTCACTCCAAGCGAAGAAGAGAAGACGGAAACATAAGTACATGGGTGAATTACAGTATGACAGAGATTAAAAGTCAGGATCATAAATTTCAGTCATTTCTCCTGAATCCTAACTCCAATGACAGGTGACTACTGTAGGAATCCTTCTTTTGAATACCTGAATGCGATTATGTCAAAATTTATCAGAATCATAATTATCATGAAACTACCTTGACCAATGGAATGGTAGAAATGGCCTACTGAAAAAATCTAATTCTAAGGACCCTGGTTATGTTACATGGGGTTTGGTGTGAGTTTTACATACGTACCATTCCATGTTCAATGTTGGTTAGACAGAGAGATGGAGAGACAGAGCTTTAAACAAAGTTTCCAACTGTGCTGGAAATCATGGTAAAACTGCACAAAAAATTTTCACTTTTCACAGGATGAAAAGTTCAGGCAAATTTAGAAAATAAGAAATTTTGTTTGCATGACATGATGGGAATCCTGTTTAAGAGACAGCTTTCAGCTGAGGTCAAATAAAAAGGCCCTGGATAATAAACATTTGATAGTCAATGTCCCTACAATTGAAATGCAAAAAAACTTTTGTATTGCAAAAGACTGTATCTCAACCCATCAGACATTCACGCATATACACATATGCTGAAATATCTAGACAGTCAAAATTTATTTTTCCAAAGTTTGAATTTGTACCACAGAATTGACATTAATTCTGACAAGGCATAGGTTTTCATGAACTGCCCCCCTTCATATTTATGAGAAATAAGAAGGCTTGAAGATGGGACATAAAACAAAATGTTAATTTCTGCAAAATGTTACGAGACCATGGTTTTACCACTAGGAATACACTGTACACAAATTCCCCTCTTAACTGAAAGAACTTGAATGCAGTATCAGCCAAGTTCAATGCACTACAGCTCTGAAGGGCTCAGGTCAATCACTTGTGCATGGGACCATGGTATCTTTTTCTGTGAAATAGTATTAGTAAAACCACCAGCAACTGTAGTTCACAGCTGATGTGATCACTTGGGTTCATCTCTTTAACTACTCTTTTGTGATGAATTTTGATATGAGTGCCACTCAGCAGACTATTAAACAGAATCTGGAGATCATAACTTAAGAACTTTATGATCACAGTGAATGGCTAATGGTATATTTAGAAACCGAAAATGATTGCACAACTTTTACAGACTCTAGTTACAATGGTGAAAATATTTCAAATATTTTAACATGGTAGGACTATAGAGCTGAAACAGCAAATTTGAGCAATGTTATTTCAAGCAAATTTCAAAAAAGCTGTCATGATGTATAGCCCTACTACTTTTGATATGGTTAAATGAAAGATGATTCTATTCCTCAGCCATCATATCTTCATTTCTCTATGCCAGTCCCTTCCTCTTGCCCATACACACAGCCAGTCAGTTCAATCACTAAACCCTGTCCTTCTCTTTGCAAAAACACACAGCCATTGCCACACACACACCCAGTGAGTCTAATAACTATATCCCCACTTCACCTTGCCCATACACACAGATGGTCAGTCCAGCCACTACACCATGCCCTTTACCTAGCCCATAGACACAGCCAGTCAGTTCAACCACTAAGCCCTGTCTAAGTTTCCCCTTGCCCATACAAACAGCTTTTGCCAAACACCCAGTCAGTCTAATACACTATACCCTCACTTTCTCATACCCACAGCCAGTCAGTCTAATAACAATACCCCCACTTCGCATTGCCCATACGCAGGGAATAATTTAGTGTTTCAATTTTGCATAGCAGTTTTCAGGATTTTTTAAATTACTTATTTAGTGTTTATCACTAGAAATGCTATGCTTGTGAACAATAAAAAAAGGCCAACCATTTTTGCATTTGTGTAGCAGTTTTGCCAGGTTGTATAGTAAACTGCGATGCGATACCAGATAAATTATTCGCTGCATACGCACAGATAGCCAGTCACTCTAAATCACCATGCAGAAATCAATTATGTGATGGAAGAAGAGCAGGTCTACCAAAGTACAGCATACTTATTGCTGGTAAATGTAAGGCCTGCTATACCAAAATTATTTCTAGGGAGGATTTCCACTACCATATGTGCAAATTTCAGGTGTACAAGGGCAGTTTTTAACATCTAAAAACTGCCAAATGGAAACCCCTACTACTGCCAAGTTGTGCTTTTATAAAATCCAGTCAACATCTGACATACAGAGGGTGACATAATAGGCAATGGGTTGCAACAAACCAACATTTGCATCCTGCGCCCTGATGTAGGTACTTTGAGTATGAATTCATCATAAGTAACATCTAAATCCCTTCAAACAGATACCCCTTTTCTGAGCCAGCCACACAGTGTACAACTTAATACAAAACAATTTAACTGAACAGCCACAACTATGGAGACTACCCACATCTTTCAGTTTTAGGTAGTATCAAGTTTCGGTCTGACCGATCCAACCCGCATCAACTTAAAAAATATGATGTTCTCCTTTGTGAATACTATTAATGCAGTTTCTGACAGTTCTCAATGTGACCATCCAGTTAGCCTAAGTGTATTGTGGCTTTATTACAAGGGGTTTTAATACAACACAAAAACACTGAATCATTCTAAACAAGATCTGCTGGTCTTCTTTTTTGAGAGACACTTTTTACAAACCTGCTGCTTCAGGCTCAGTCATAGCAACCACATGAGCCTTGGCGACATCTCTAACGTCCACAGCTGGAATGTTCAACTTTGGAATCATGGGAGGGTTTTTCTCTAAAATTCTCTTCATGATCTCCATGCTAGTACCCATCTGGTTGTGTAAGACTGGGCCCAATACAGCTGTTGGGTGGATAACTGCAAGCTCAAACTTTTCGCCATCTGACGGAACGAAGTGAAACAAGAAAGTAAAAAGATTAAAATAGATACTGAAGAGATTTGATATCATGTTTTGATACAGTACTGCATATGACAAAGGTAATAAATGTTGTGCACTTACTTTATAGTAGAAGCCTGTTTATTGGAACCCCATATATCTGGACTGACTTCATGATTTTGCAAAACTTGTATTCAATATATTTCAGTGAGTATTCTCCAAGTTTTCAGTACATAGTAGAGGCAAAACTCATCAGATATTTCAGCAAAGATACACTAACTTTTCTTCTCTTACACAGTGACGGTAAAATAGAACTCTGTCTTAAAGCCCAAGTATCTCAAACTGCCTCATCCCATACAGACTGTTCCAATTCTCCCAACCAAGTTACTACTAGCCCCTCCCTAAACTGCCTTATGCTCCTCCTTGTGCAGACAAAACCTAGTTTAGTGCTTAAGGCCACATCCTGGTGATCCTACAAGGCTTAATGTGCAATCAGAACACTCTCTGCATGCTTTAAAATGTTAGCTACTTTGTATCTTTTAAATTTTCTGATTTTAATGGCAATCAAAAACAGTCACCAATTGAAAATTTTTGGTTATCCCTAACCAAAAATGTACTTGGGGTAATGAGTGTCTGTCTTTAAACATGACTCATTGAGGTAGAGGAAACTATTTTGAACTCTTAGTCAAATTTGAAAGAAAAATTCTATAAGCTTGTTTTAAAATTCCTGCTTAGAAACACTAGTATGTATATGCTTGATATTCTGTACATAGTGCACATAAGGATAGCATAAAATGTATTTCCAGTAGCCCTGGAATGTAAGTATTGCTGTGTTTTGAGTAATGAGTTTGCTTTTCTAAGGGTTCTCTTGCTATGTTGATGTATCGAATTGCAATACTATGTCAAGTATTTGATATAAAAGCTATGTGTGCACATATTTAAAGCAAACCACTTATACAAATTGAGTTTGTTGCCATTGCAATTTGTCAATTATTTGAGATTGTATGTGATGACTGTTAAACTGACACCACATAGTGGGTATTGTCACCATGTCTCCTGCCTCCTGCTTGACAATGAACATAATGGCTGATTGGCTTCAGGGCAACTTATCTGATACACTGTAAGGATCGAGGCTGTCCTGCATAAAGACGAGTGACACTTCATAGGAATAGCTGAAACACATGAGGATAATTAGCCTGATCTGAGGATAATAACCTTCATGATAACTACCCTGACATACTGTATACATACTGGATATACTGGCCTATATAAGTACATGGGGAAAACAGCATGCACCCTTACTCCTGGACAGCTTACATGGCATACCTGCACAATGGTGAAGCTAAGTAGGAGCTTAGAGGGGTGCAAGCACCCCATGTCTCTCCCACTCCAGCAGCCCCCAATTGGTAAATTTATTCAACGAAAAATACATACCCATTGTATTTTAAGCCCCCTCTCTATGAAATGCTGGATCCCCCCCCCCCCACTACAATGAAGCTCTCCTCCCCTAAAATAATTTTCCTGGCCATGCACATCTGTATCTGCATGAGGACAAATTACCTTACATTGGGAGAGCTGACCTACATGAGGTCAGTTAAACTGATATGCAGACAGCTGACCTACATGACAACTGACCTGACATTACACTGACTGAACTTCATGAAGAAATGTGACCTTACATTAGAATACATTAGAATTCCAGTCTACCTGTAAAAAGTGAAATGACCCTCCCGGGGGGAGGGGGGACAGGTGACTTACATGGGGACAGTTAGCCTGATATGGGGCTAGTTGACCTTCATGACAACCTGATAATAGACAATTGTCCTACAAGAAGTCAATTGACATTGTAAGGGGATATTGACAGCTGACCCTCATAATGAAACTGAGTAGACTTTTACACCATATTTTATTGTCCCTGGGACAGCTGACTGCATGATGAGAACTTACTGTATGTGTAAAAACAGTTTTTGCATGAGTTGTACCCCTTTTGTATGCTTCTATAAATTTCAGTCATCCAATCCCTCTACACACCAACCTGATGGCAACAGGCCAGTAATGTGCAGCTGCTCAATCAAACAAAAGGAATTGTATTCAAGATTTTGTTGTAAGCCGCCCCATGCGGTAGAATCAAAGAGCTGTTAAAGAGCTCCATGGTACAAAGGATAAATGCTACTGGTGCAACCCTTCCATGCCATGGTATGCTTTTCTATCAAAAGCCTTTCAACACATCTAGCTGCTTGGCTAAATCATCTCTAGCAGTCAACTGAAATCATCACCACAAAACACAAAAGAGAGAAAAATTTTGGCACCTGCTCACTTACTGGTGGATTTGTAATTACAAGTTTATCAAAAGAGACTACTTATCATATGAGTTCAATCTATGTACATGAACTGCTATTAAACAACCTCCACATCATCCTTTTAAGACTTTCTTATGGTGAAAAACTGGCACACTTTAGAAAGGGAGTGGGGGGGGGGGGGGGGGTGGTATGGGCAAAGTTACTGCTACCATAAAATTCAATTGCCTTTTTGAAAACTAAGTTGTAATATATTGCTGTTATTAATTAACTTTGCATTACTTTATCACGAAACTATTGTAACACTAAATACCTTATGCTGTGCACAAGCTAAATAGCTCTTCAAAAGCCACTGAACTTCAACTTTCAGTTTTCAGGTTGAAAGCTAAATGTCAATAATGCAATTCATGGAATATGACAAGCAAACTTTTTATTTCATCAACACCCTTTTAATTTTCAACTGCTAAATTTCAGGAGTGTACTGAATTTGTGACATTTTGATCGTATTGTTTCCAATATTGCTGTTAGTCCTACTAATTAACTTCATTCAATACTTAAACATGAGTAGCACCGGGTGGGGAAGGGGGGAGAGAGGAGCCTAACCTCCCCCTGCCCCCTTATTAGGGAAATTTTCCAACTTTGTCAAGAAGCTTTAGTGGATACAGTAACTAGGTATGCAATCCATGACAGTGACCAGTCGCCCTGGTTGTCTACTTGCTCGAGGGCGGATGCTTCGATGTGACCCCAAAATATTCAGATTTTATTCAGTAAAAATCCCAACTTTCCAACTATTTTTCCATGCAAACCCTCTATTTTCATGTTCCTTTCATAAATCCCCCTTCCAACATCCTTCTGGCAAGCCCTCTCATTTGTCAGGACTTTTCGGCTGTTGACCCACCCCCCCCCCCTCATCCATGTCTGGGCTGGCCGCAGCTTGCAAATCTATGGGCTACCCCTGTACTTAACCATAGTGATCTTCCTTTCTGGGTAGCTTGTTTTTCTGATAGGCAACCAGCTAAATTTGGCATACTGTACAATGTGGGCAAAAAATGCCAGAGCAGATTTCAATAGCATCTAAACTGCACTGGTACACAGGCAACTACTGTGCGAAAGTCAAGAACCATATCTTTTTTTTTTTTTTTTTTTGTAATTACTGAATATGTTTATTCACTCATTTATAGGGCTTGTGAAAATTTTTTAGCATAAATTATGCATTTTACTATAGTCTCCTAGGGGAAACTGAAAATACCATGCATTTTAATGGAAACTAGGCAGTGAATCTGATAATGCCAAAATAATGCCAACATGCTGTTTGTCATTGGTGTTAAACAGTTCCCAACAAACAAAATTCTAAAAGTGCAAAATTCATTATGTGCAACAAGGCAACCTTCTTTCTTTTGGTTGGGGCCTGATAGAAAACATTACCAATCATACAATATGAGCAGTTGTTTTGTGCAAATATCCCTTGACAATGAAAGTCACTGTACAGTGAAAGGTGACACTTAAGCTCATTATCAAACTTAACAAAGGACTTTACTATACAATGGTTCTAAAGCTTGAAATTAAAGGTGGCTTCAAATAGACCACTGGAACAAGGGATGGTGGTTTCCAGTTAATTTGGGATTCAAAACATTTTTACAGTTTAAAGGGAAAATGCAGTCACCCCAATCAGAGTTAGTATGCCCTGTCATTCTAGTTCATGAAGGGCCTATTTTGATCATGTGACAATATTTTTGTTAGTGAACTGTGAAATTCAAGGAGAATTTCTCCTTGTTTTACCCATTTTTGTAATTGGTATGTTCAAATTGTCTTCAGAGGTGCTGGCAATAAGAGGAGATTTGCAAGAATTTGCTGATTTTTCAAAGTAAATTTTGGGGTGACTGCCTATTGCCTTTAAGAAGCTACAACAAAATTATTATATGCATAGCAGGGACATCGGGCTTATATGCTACTTCTAAAAGATATCTGTTCCATCAAAGGGATATGAATGAAAGAAAGAAGGCTGATAACTAGCCTGCATAGCTAACTGAACTTTCTCTTGCTACATCAAAAATATAGCTTGGAGACAGTAATGAAAGAGTAAAGAAGGGTAAATCGCTGGAACAATTAAAGGCATTTTCCAGTGGCATTTCACAAGGGTCTCATGTGAAAGAGAAAAATTTTTCAACTCGTGCCCTCCAAACCCCGTTGCAATACTGTTTTCCTAACTCGAGATATCTCATTTTAAAAAGTGCTTATTCTTGTCAAAAAATACTTCCAGTTCTCATCAAGGTCAGAGATTGTTATGTTAAGTGGGCACATTGCCTCAGACTCCCTTTGTTTTTCTTTATAATTGAATGCCTTGTTTGTCCTTGAAATTTGATACTGTTGGAATGTTTGAATATGTTTCCATGTAGATTTAGCACAAACCTACACCATA
>WURT03547946.1:0-21126 GCA_009936505.3 Holothuria glaberrima | reverse complement strand
ATGAGGCTCGCTTTCGTCATTGTACATCCGGGAACTAGAAGAATTCAAACAACAATGGCGCGAACCATTAGCAACATGAAAATCACTTTTTAGGTTGAAATAAATGTAGTCATGCCTCCTATGGCCGTCTTTTGGAAGAAGCATACCTTAAAATGTTAGTCTTGATGTTGAAAAAGCCAGGGTTTATTTCTCCTTTAAATACATACAGTAAGATTGATAAGGATGCAAGGGGATCTTCTTTTCACAACTCTTCAATCTTTTCAATCATTTGCTCTGTGGGTTGGAATGGATTGCCTTGTGGGCCAGGTGTGGATTTAAGAGCACAGACCCTACAACACTGTCATGCAAAGTGATTAGTTCTTTTCCTTTTTTTTCAGGCAATATCAGGATATTACGCATAAAATGGCAAACTATTCAAATGAAATTACAAATGCAGTTTTGTCCATAAACTCAGAACTGAACAAGGATTCTGGTTCATTAAGCACATTGAAATGGCTTTGCAAAACCAGAAGAGCAGATGTTTTCACATCAAAAATGTCCGAGGATTGTACATCGTTTTTAGAACTCTTCGAAAAGTTGACTGACTTGTGTATTATTAGCCCAGATGATGTGACTTTTTTGTCCCAGATTCTAAATGATGCGGGCAAACATAATCTTGGAGCTATGGTTGAACGTGCCTCACAAGATAACCATAGAAATGCAAACGAAAGACAGTTACCCAATGGGAACAGACAAGAACATCAAATACAACATAGGCAGAGTAAGTAGAAGTTTTATGATAAAAAAAGTACCATATGATACATCAGGTGATTGGAGGTTGGTGGGCAATTCCCCATCTAAAATATTTTAGGGAAGAACTTTTGCTCAATTTGGAGGGGTGGATGGGGGGGGGGGATCTCAATCAGTTGCAACATAAAGAGCCAACTTTTTCATCAACAGGTGGAGAAAATTCCTGTAGGCGATATTAATACTTTTGGGTTGAAAAAAGTGTGGGAATCACACGATCCTGCTGCCTAGTGCAAACGTTATACATACAACCCTCTGGGCACATGATCACAGCTGAATAACAACTGATTTTTGACTCCAGTACTGGAGTGTTGTCTCCTGGTGAAAATTGTGAGGAAGACCATAGAGGAGTATTTTCCAACCTCCAGCCTCATAGGAGCTGGGGAGGAGGAGATTACCATCACATGAGAGGTTAGCCACCCTGTGTTGAAATTCTCCCAACAAATCTACATCTACTCTTTTACAGTATCTGCCTCTTGGTGATATGTAAGATTCCACCACTATGCAGTTTCTTTGTCCTGAAGATTCAATGAAGCATTTTTCATAGTGTTTTATGGTTGAAAGTGAGATGTGATTGAAACTAAGAATGATGTTTTTTGTGGTCCATTACTATAAAGATTGCAAGTAAAAGCTAATTACTTGGAAGTCTGAATTGATGCCATCATAGGCTAATTTCCTTGGTCCAAAAATTTCAAATTCCGTCAGCAAGTCTTACTTTTAGCTCTGCCAATCTCTGTTAGTATCTGAGTATATCATACTAAGGCTGCTTCACTGTCTACAGGTAAATTTTGATGATCTACAGACTCAACTTTGCCAGCCCATTTTGCAGTATTAAAATCTGTTCCAGTGATTTGGAAATGTGAAAGTGTTATCACTTTGAACAATTACTTTGCAGTCCAATGGTTATTTGAATCTTACTGACTTTAATACAGCACATATAATTGACACACAGTAGTGATACCATCTCTCCCTTTTTTAATGGGATTGTCCTTTCATCAAAGAGTAAAATATGTGTCTTGTTTAAAAAGACAATTGATTTGGCCCATTGTTTTGGTAGAAACAAAAAAAAAGGGGATTGTCCTTTCATTAAAGAGAAAAATATGTGCCTTGTTTAGAAAGACAATTGATTTGGCCCATTGTTTTGGTAGAAAAAAAAAAAAGTGGTCACAACCTTGGTTTGCTTTTTGTGTGTAATTTATTTGATAGAAAAGCCTAAGCATGCTATTGTGTTGTGATTTGTTAACTACATCTTGTATCTGATCACGCACAGACAAAACACTTGTGAAATCAGTAATAGTACTGTGCCATATGATATCTAGACAGCTACTCAACACCTTCATTTTTGGAACTGGGGCATACCTTTCCCCTCACAGACTGTCTTATAAAATGTCCCTTGAATAAAGATGGTTGCTCTACACTTACCAGTCAGACTGGTTTAGAAACATGAAAATATAGAGTTGACTTTACTCTCTATTACAGGCTATACCTGTCAAAAAACCAGTCTCAAATTTTAGCACAATTCCTTCCATTTTTTTTTCTCATTTTCAATAGAGCCAGTTTTGCCTAAAGTGGTGATGGCACCTAGAGAACAGCTACTGGGTGAAGGTAAGAAATGTTTTGTGGTAGTGAAAGTACCAGAATCTGACACATATAAACACTTTGCCTGTGAATATTGCACAATTTTGTATGAAAAGTCCAAAGTTCTTGAACATGATTTCTTTGCCAGAGATACAGGAGGTATGCATGTTTGTATTCAATGACATGAGAACCCTAGATGCATAGGTGATGTGTGTGAATGTGTTTGCTAGGTGTTTACCTACAATTTTTGCATAGATGTTTGTGATTCCCAGCGCATGAACAGGATATCTCAGGAAGCCATGGGAAGTTTGGCAGTTCTTATACTGTACCTATTACATACTGTAGGTACCATCGGAGGGTTGCTATTGCATTTGGGTTAGGTCAAAGGTCATCTGAGGTTTACTGGGGTCAAACTAAAACATTGTTCAATTTGCTATCTCAAGGCAGAAAGCATGCAGTTTTCATACTTAACACATTGATGGGTTAAATCTAGCAGAATAATCTTGTGGTGGTCAAAGGTCATCTGGGGTCATCAGAGGTCAGTGTGTGAAAAGTCTTAATAAGATACTCAATCTCAAGTTAGGAAGCATGGATACATAGCATAGTGGTATATGAGATCAAGTAAAAGAAACCTGTTTATGTGGATTGCAAAGATCATACATATGAGGTCACTTGTGTCAAAATCTGAAAACCTTCTTAACACAATATCTCATCTTGGGAACTGGGAAGCAAAGAAACTTTTAATACTTGATCTGGTGATGCAAGCTGTTATCAAGAAGAAGAATGCTATGGGTTTTGGTGAAGGTCAAAGGTACAGTAATCTAAGGTCACCAAAGGTGAAATGACAAAACTACCATACAATTTCCAAGGTCAGATATGAAAAACAAACTGTATTTTACCAATAACTGTTCAGTCTAAATGCTGCCAGTGACTAAAAGAGTGAGACATCTTGGCATTATTTGGGAATAAACTGTATGTAAGACAGGCAAAAAGCCAAGATCACATGCCAAGTAGGAACTTTTCAAAGATCATTTTGGAGTAAAGTCTTGAAGTTTGGTAACACTGACCCAAAGAATACTTGTTCAAGTGTAGTACAAGCCACAATATTCTCTGAGTCAAAGGCAACTGTGCAAAACAGCAAGATGCCAGCTGTCTGTACTTATGTAGTTACAGTTATACTTTCAAGAGGGGTCATACTTTTTTGTGTGGTCACTTTTCTTTATCTTGTGAAGGATGTCACACAGACCATATCATATATACTAAAGTGCTATTTCTTGCAACAATTAAAATATTCTGTAGACAGCAGTGCTGTAGTTGAGTCCAGATGTTCCGAGTCATGAGTCCCTCAAATTTTGCTGATGATGGGACTCGAGTCCGGACTCTGACTTGAGTCCCTGTAATAATCCAATAGGGAGAATTTCCAAGAATTAAGTAGAGTCCTTCAAATTCTGTGAAGTGAGTCCCAAGTCTGGACTCTACTACAGCACTGGTAGACAGTACTGAATACTGTAACTCAGGAACACTGTTGGTTACAGGGCTAAATTTCATGGTTGCAGGGACAGTGTGACATACTGTAGAATGTGAGATTTGTTTAGAGGTCAGACTTGAATACAGCCTGAATTTAAAGCATGATGTGTCAAGGTATGGATCATATACACCTATCATACTTGGTGTATGAATATATGGTAGGCTGACACTGAACATTTGAAATTGCCTTTTTCCTGTCTAATATAGCTAGCCATCATGTTTGTAACAACTCTCATATACACCTTGGGTTTCACCATTTGATGGGTCAAAAGAAAACTGAATCTTCTTTAATGTTCAAAACAAATGCTTTGTCTTTACAGATCTGATGCCTTATTTTGAGGTTCTTGTGCAGTATATTGGTCGAGATTGGCGCTACTTAGGGAGGCAGCTGGGTTTGCAAGAATTTGACTTTGAAAATATTGTTGAACAGCATCCAAGGAACCTTAGAGAACAGGTAATAACAGACGTGTGATGGGGGTAGGAGGCCCAGAAAGAGGATCCTGTAGCTCCTACTGTACCACTGAAGCTGGTGTGAGCTCTTTGTGAGGTGTCCACCTGTCCACGTGTCCACCCGTCCATCCACAATTGCATAGAAAATTAATATCCTGTGTCATGTTTGATGAATTTATCTGAAAGTTGGTCACAGTTATCTTGGGGTGAAAGATGTTCAGAGGGGTGTAAGAGAGATGAGGTGAAAGCCTCAAAGATTATCTAATCACCAGAGGTCAAAAACTGAAAAATTGTAAACATGACATTACAAAGGAGGCACAGAAAAATATCTTCTAAGACGTTTTTTTCAAGTTTTGTTTTGTTATTTAAGTTTTGGTGGGGTTCAAAGGTCATGTGAGGTCAGCAGGAGTCAATTTGTGAACGCATCGTAAAAAATTATGTAGTCAAGAAGTGTAAATTTGAGGATGAACGTCTCCCTTTGGGCAAGAAAATACTCAACGTTTTGGATCTTTTGGGTGTTCATTTATGGAGGCAAACTTTTCCTTATATAAATCTATCTGGTATGGACTTTTGCACCTTTTGGTGTGTGTATGTGACACGTTGGAATGTGAGGTATGTGGTGCGATAACTTAATAACCAAATAATCAATTTTTCTCAAACTTGCTGTGTACGTGTATCATATTATGTAGATGTGCCCTATTGTTTTTGGTGGAGGGCAAAGGTCATTGGGGATCACAAGAGGTAATAAAGTGAATTTCCTTTAGTACCTGGAGCTCAGTGTCTGTTATTCAAACTGTGACATAATTTTAGGATAAGATAGATTGGTAGGTGGAAATATTGTAACATTAATGGAAATAATCTGAAAGGGTCAAAAGGTCAGGAAGTAATGTTTTATTGATATCTCGCCAACGAAACATTTTAGGGGGATGGTATAATGGAAAAGTTGTGTTCATCTATGTGAAGTGCACGTGGTGACCTACTTTGACGTCATTGGACCTTTTGACCTTTGTGAGTTTTATGGTGATGCCTGGATTCGTCTTGTTGAGAAGAAACAAAAGGCAATTATACTACCCTAATACGATGTTCCTAACTTAAGTTATTGACATCTAAGTGAAAGGTGAAAGGTCAGGAGTGTGTGTATGTTATGCATTGGAATGCGAGAGGTATGTGGTGCGATAATTCAGTAACCAAGTGTCGTAGGGGGATGGCATAATGGAAAGTTGTGTTCGTCTATGTGAAATGCACATGATGACCTACTTTGACCTCATTTGACCTTTTGACTTTTGTGGCTTTTTTTGTGACACCTGGATATGTCTTGCTGAGACGAACCAAAAAGGCAATTATACTACCCTCCTAAGATGTTTCTAACTCAAGTTATTGATATTTTAGTGAAAGGTCATGTGTGTGTGTATGTGACATATTGGAGTGGGAGGCATGTGGTGCGACAACATGATAACCGAGTGATCAGTTTTTCTCAAACTTGGGGTTTGTACGTGTATGATTTTGAAAAATGTGCCCTGTTGTTTTTGGTGGAGGTCAAAAGTCACTGGGGTTAAAGGGGCACATGCCTTCCCATACTACTTCCTTCATACAAAATCATCTTAAAGGCAAGGAACCATAGTGCCCTTGGGCTCTTGTTTGGTTGAAAGGCTTTCCTGTCCATGACTGTTTTTTCGATAGATATTCCCCTTAGGTCAGATGACAGATTAGTTCTGCCTGGTGAAGGTAAATAGCTGTGAAACTTAGAGAAAGGATAGCTGTAAAATTGTGCTTTGTGCATCTGTACTCATCAGTGTTTCTTTTGTAAGGAATAAGTCTTAATGCCGATTATCAATATTTGACACAAAACAGCAGTGTGAAGCTGCTATACCTAGGGAAGCTTTGAGATTCATTTCTGGTGCTACATCAGGTTTATTTGGTTTGTATTTTGTCAGTCATAGGTCTATAGTACATCAGGGCAAATTGAAGCCCTCTTCATGTTATAATTTTTCCTTTGATCATCAGTACATAAGTGGAAAGACTGGTTCTGTAATCATTTGTACTATGTCTACATAGTTAATGCCATCTTGCCACCAGCTCTTTCTTCATACCTTTTATGTAGAGTAAGATAACAGACCCAACATTAGGATGTGTGCATCCAGGGCATATCTAGTGTGATATGTGCATGTAAGACTGCATTTCTGTGGGAGCATGTTTTGGGGTGTCTCTGTAATTTATAGGAGATTGCGCTAAAGCCAGACCCACTGATGATGCTAACAACCAAAAAGTTACAGTTACATTTGTAGTTTTGACATGATCCTCTAGTGACAATGAAAAAGCATAAATTCACTCATTCTGGATGAGTAAAGGGGAGATGTCAGTAGTTTAGGAGTGCAACAGAAGTTGGTCTGACATACTTAACTGTAGATGTACTTGTCCGAAGCTCTGGGTTATTTTTGTTCTTGAAGTCCAAGGGTGTGTTTTATTTCTGGAATTATTCAACTTCTATAAATTCAAATGTTTGAATGTTCTGACCTCTTATCTCTCCAGGTAATGAAAATGCTTTCTACATGGAAAGAACGTTACAGATTGAAAGCCACCAAGGCTGTCTTAGTGAAAACTTTGAGAAAATGCAGAATGAACTTAGCAGCAGACATTCTTGAAAAGATGAATGTTACTTCTGGATGACTCTGTAAGTGGAAGATACCTGCTGTATCATGATGTATGACCAGCAACTGCTGCACCAACTATGACTGGCTTGCGGAGCAATAATGGCTTTCAAAATATGCACTAATAGTGAGGCCTCCTGGGTTGATGAGCAAGGTTGGATTACCCAGTAAGGCCAGTTGGCACTGCCGAGGGGCTGTCAAGGCTGTGGGCTCTGTAAGATTAGGATGGTAGGTGTCTAATGGATGGTTGCCTTAGGGTAGTATCAAACATATCAGTGCCTACAGTAGTTACCCCATTGGTGGTTAATCCTTCACAGATCATGACCATGGCTAATTTTATGGTGGTGGGTACTTTCTGAGGCTATGTTTCTGTTGCCCTGAAGCATTACCATGCCCTGTCTTCTTATGCTTTTAAGTTTGACACACTTGCTTCAAGTTCACTTTGCTACAAAGTTGTTGTCTAAGTATGAGTCGTGAGTGGTTAGATTTTTGTCCATGTCATGAGTTTGTTGATAATTAAGATTACAGAGAATTCTCTTAGTATTCTTCCTTCATCATGGAAAGTTTAAGGTGGTTGCTTAAACGGGTCAGTGTCGTACCCTGAACGGTGGTCAGCAACCACCATGTAGATGGTTACACCTTTCTGTTACAACGTCAAGTCCAACACTCTGAAAAGTCTACATCGGATGTAATGATGATGGATGAGACAACAAGGGTAACATCTGTCGGAACATAGAGATGCCGAAACACAGAGGTATATCTGCAATACCTTAATACTAACATTACCCTTACCCCAACACTGACCTCAGTGTAAACTCTTTGGAATTTGGAGAACTCAAAACAAAGAGACATTTAAACAGAGAGCAGTCCCCATGTAGACATGTAATAGGTACAAATCAGCTTAATGAATATATGCTGTCAAACTTAGTTCTTCTCAACATTTGCTCATCTTGCTACCCTAAAAGGGCATGAAAGATTGATGCGAGTCATATTTGGATTCTTCAGTGCAAAGTTCAGATGTTAGAGGTGTTTGGGCATGATTTTCAAAATTAGATGTTGGATGAATGACAATGCCTCTGTCTCAGAATTCTCCAATGGGATCCCTAATCTAGGGGTTCCTTCTGCGTACTTCAACACATTTAAGGCTGATTAAACTCTTGGGGTGTCAGAAAGGTGAAATTTGAGGTAAAATTGAAAGGGAATTTTATCAAACTCACTGAACTCCCTGAGTTAGTCCCCTGTTCAGTGCTTAAGTCCATGGTGTAAATTACCAGTTGGGTTGACTAGGAGTCTGTTCTTGAAAGTCAGAAGGGGGGGGGGGGTGTAGCAGACCTTCTGTGTGGTGCATCCTGCATGATGGAAAACTTCATATTTATGGGGTTCCTTTCAATAAGTAAACGTGTTTGCATTCTGCATCTGATTTACTCTTGATGCACATAATGAACTCGTGGAACATGCTTATTTTGTTTTCTTGACGTGGTTGCTAAATGTAAGGTACAAAATCATGATGATGGGAACTGGCTGTCATCAAGGTTCATACAGGACCAGTGAGTTGGAGGGAGTGTGGGGTAAAATGTACTTCCTTAAAAAGTGATAGAAATGCAAATTTTATATTTGGAAGCTTAATTTGATGGGTTTTTGTATCTTTTGTAGTGGAAGGAAATATCTGCCAATGATTGTGCAATTTTGAACAACCTTACACTGCAAATCATTGCATGTCTTAATGAACACCTGCACCCCTGTTTTTATATTTGAGTGTAAGTATGTGGTAGATATTTACAGTTTGAAACCAGAAAAATACTGATGGGCCAAAAGTAACCATCATTAGTTGGCTATACTTCTCCTTTAAGCTCTCTTGTTCTAAAAATAGGTTTAAAATTATTCTTTAGCTTAAAATTAATAAAACAGTGCAAGTTCCTAGGATTGTTATGTAGTAATTCTTAGGAAAAAGATATGGACTAGGGTTGGGCGATATGAAAAAAATCTGTATCGATATATTGCTATATCGCCAAAATGTATGTATTGATATATTGCCAAAACAGATAAACCTGTGGTAGACATGGCCAAATGTGCCTGAAATACGCTAGAAAAAAAATTTTACACCTCATTTTATAAATAAGGACGAAATCGATGAATGAATACTGAAATTATAAACGGTGTTTCATCTAAATTTAAATTATGGAAATTTGAGTTCCCAAAAAGTTGAAGCTACCCCTTTGATTTATCAATCAAGCAGTTTTACTTACATCATCACATCGTGATAAGGAGTTTTTCATATCGCAATATGGACTTCTGGCGACGATATATCGATATATTGTACATGCCCCAACCCTACTGTAGACCTATTGTGAGTTTACTGTAGGTAATAATTTGTAATCGTGTTACTGCATGGGCCCAAAGAGTTTGTCACAACAGCTTATGGAAGGATACTTTATTTAAGTTCTAGAAAACAATTGCTGCTGACAGGTGGTTCATTAGGGAGAAAATGGATGATGGTAGTAGGTTGGTAGTGGGGTAGGGGGTGGTGATATGAGGGAGGTCTAGCAGTTGTAGTTCTGCAACCATAATTTATGCTCTCATAGGAGTATTTACAGTCTTTTTATGTATTTTGATCACTAGGTGGTAAAAGGTGGCCTTGCATTATGTAAAAGATGTGATGTCACTTATTTCTCACAGGAGAAGCATGAAGTGTATTTCACTTCAAAGACTAATACAATGAAACAACAAGATTTTGATGCAAATAGTCCAAAATTATTCTGCTGCTGGTTCCTGTCAAGGAGGGGCTGGGTGGAGCAAGGAATGGTGGCATACCTAAGGGATGGGGCTTTGATTCCAGCCCCTCCCTCCCCCTTCCATGTCTTGTATCCCCAACTGGAAAGTCTATCAGTAAGAACATGTATATGAATATATGACAATATATTTGAAGCCTGCCATGAAATAGCAGACACCCCCACACACTCAAACACACACATACACCAAGCTGCCTGGATATGCCACTGGGCAAGGAAAAAGCAGGGAAACTGAATCCATGCATTCTAAGAAAGTTTCTTATTTCTTAATGTGCAGCTTTTGAGACATACGCGGATGAAATACTCCATCCATCAGTTGCCCAAGGTGAAGTTAGAGCAAGCCGGAGTGATGTCATTTCCTCTCATTGATGAACTTTTCTTTTTACTTTCAGTCTATTGTTTAGACCCTGATAAAAAATAAGGGTTGAGTTTACCAACTTCACCCACAGGGCATGTGAAATCCACCTCCCTCTCATGTATTCACATTACTTGAGGATGAATTATGGAGAAAATAAAGAATACAAAAAGAATTTTGTACCCTAAGGCTATGATGTCACTGGCACCTCAGTTTGCTTGAAGTTTACTTTGGGATGAATGTTGGACAATTTCATTTTCTGTCATCACAACTTCCAAACTGACAGCAAATTTTACCCCAAACCTTGCATAGATTCCCCTTAAAATATCAGGAATAACAGGAATAAATCCTGCATTTTTAAATTTTGAAAATATTAGTATCTTTGTGTCACAAAACAAATAGGGTGTGTTAATTGTTGCTAAATAAATGTTTACATGGCTAATATATGTAAAACCCATTGTGAATATGTTTAATTTATTGGTTGCTAATGGATCAGGTGATGTTTCTGTGAATGTAACATGCTCAATTTGAGTTTAAATGCTTTATCAGTTTGTTAGGTATCTATTGCCATTGATTCATATAAAAGTAGGCTTACTTTTGATTTATAGTCTTAAACATTTTGTATATAACTTGCTTCATTTTGTAGTATCAAAGTGAGAGTGTAGGGCCATTGGCCAAGGCACCATACTTGTGATCTAATGATAGCCTGTTTGATGATGGTTAGGGCAAGATGATCTGTCGTAATTGCCTCTCTCCCTCCTTACAGATGAAGTGGGAACCTGCGAGGTATATTTTCATTCAGCCAAGTGCTTAACTTGACTGCAACCACCTGTTATTGAGGCATGTTGATTATCGACCAAGTGTGATATTTTGAAGCTTTTTGAGACTTTTCACCGGAGGAAAATGCTGTGAAAGCAAATGTCCAAGTCCTAAAGACTGAATATATCAACTCTTGTAATATCATGTCAACAGTTGAGATCTGTTACTAGTCTGTAATTTTTCCACATGTTATAGTGATGGAAAGACAGGTAGCTTCAATAAAATTCCCCTTGTAACATTCATGATCTTTATGGTCCCATGTATATTATTATTCATGATCTTTAAGGTCTTATGTTCATTATTATTCATGATCTTTAAGGTTCCCATGTTCATTATTATTCATGATCTTTAAGGTCCCATGTTCATTATTATTCAGTTGTTCATGACAGCTTGTTCAAGTCATCTTGTTTTCTGGTATATATACTTTTTGAACCTTCTGTAGCACTAAGAATATACCAAAGTGTAATATGGGGGAAGGTCAAGGTGGCAGATATAATGACAGTCCTCTCTTATAACCCCATGTAGGTAAAGTACCATCATTCCAAATTCCTCTTATTGGCCAAAAGAAAACTTTTATATACAATTTCTATCAATCCTTGAACAAAGACCCTGTTTTCATCCATCTTTAATGTATTAGGATTTAGTGGTGTGGTTTGTTTAATACCATCTGCAAGATAACTTTCATTCAGTTTTGGTTGCTGGTTTGACTGGGATATTACATTATGTCCTTGGGCAAAATGCTTTATCTCAATTGCATCTCTCCACCCGGGGGGTTAAATGAGTACCTGTGAGGTAAACTACCATGGTGTGAGCAGTAAGAGCTACTGCCGAAGTCCCCGGGACAAGTCTTTAAGCAGGGTCAATATTATGCTGCACCTCTGATTAGGTTTGCCTAGATGTTGGCACATTAAAAACAGGAAGACTGTTAAAAGCAAATATTATAAAGTGTTAATGAAACACAATTGATACTAATTCAATGATCAGTAAAATGCCAAACTTGTTGCACTCAGTCAACACTTAAGGCAGCAATTATAACAATTTTCTGTTAGGTGTCTAAAACACTTACATGGCAGCTTTAATACAAGAAAGCTAGGGAACACCCTGCATTGTACTGGACTTCTCAGTTAAACTACTACAATGTTGATATTACGTACAGTATTGATAAGAGGATAAAGTATCTAAAATCTTTTGGTTTTAAAGCAGAAAGCAGTCAAGTACATGCATAATCACCAATTATCTCAAAATATGCCCTTTTTTACTCCGCCTACTTCTAAGACATCCTAGCCTACATCAATGTGGTGCTACACATGCTCCTCTGTGGAAAATGAGATATCCTTAGCAAGATTTCCATCCAACTTGCAACCTTATAATTGCCTGTTGTGAGCATGAAGAATAAAATTCAAAGATGTAACAAGTTTTTACAACACAAACTTGAATGTATTTATGAAAGAATCAACATTCCATAAAATATTCAGGACAAATGATGTTCATTAGCTTATATGCAGAGTTGTAATAAGTCACTCAATTCTGCAGTCGTCATTAACTACTTTCAAGGTGACTCCAGTTGAGTCAGTGACTCGAGTCACTGTATTATTTCTATGAGCAAAATTTTGATTCAATTGCTCAAGTCATTTCCTTTTTGAAAATTAGTGACTCGAATCATGACTTGTTACAACACTGCTGCTGTGGGTATAAACAAAAGAACTCAAAACTATCCTGAAAGTGCTGTGGAAGAAGGAAACTACATGCATAAATGTCATATTGACAATTCTTAACTAACATGATGTTGACATATAAGGCTCATTGCAAATAATATTAAAGGTTAAAATCCTAAACTAGGTGAAATATAGCTTCTGGTAAATTTTGATGAACATAAAATATTTTCACATTAAATGGTATTTTAAAGAATGACAAGATTTTGCTCTTTTAGAGTCAGTAGTAGAAACTGACTATGAGTCTGTCCTCAAGGTCCATCTTGAAGAAGTATATACTTATCAATAAACAAATATTTTGAAACTTATCGGCACTCTACTAATCTTTACCCATTAAGAATTTCCAAATATTGGATGGTGACAAAAAAGCAATTTTATCAAAAGTTCAGAGAGTACGTACCTACTTTTACCAACTGTAATCTAAGTACGTATGGTACATCCTACACGATAAAATCAAACATTGCAGTTGCCTCAGTATGCCAGTCCCAATGATTCTAAAGCCAGTGTATAAAAAGTATATGCTTAGGGGGCTAGTTTTAATGTTGCAACCATCTTAATTGGTATTCAGATAGGGTATTTTAAAAAGAATTTCCCCAAATATATGTTTGTAGTAACCATAGCATTGGTATATACAGAACATGTAGCTAGGAATTCAAGCAAATTTACCATATAAATAGGAGGTAATTACAAGGCCAATATATGAGAACAGGTAATTTGGAAATAAACATGTCTATAGTACCATACTTTTCTCTGTTTACAAATTGCCAAATTTGAGGTATATGGCATTTTTAAGGCCAACTGGCAAACCTTAGCATTCTGTACGTAGCAAGATACAATGATTAGTCCGTTTACAGTAGTAGTAACCACAATTTTGGCAATGATTTCTTCAAAAAGTGTAATATAAAGAACAGTCAAAGTGAACGCACTTCTAAACAACAGAAGAATTCAAAACGTATTGAAAACTTTTCAATGAAAATTGCACACTTTGTAATTCACATCATGATATTGACACTGAAGATATGATTTCAACAGATATTGAGGAAATAAACAGTATTTAAAGTATTATCCAGTATAAACTGTCTCAGTTACAATTTATTCCCCTACATTAAATTCAATTAAGCTGGTTGTAGGTAACAACCTTGCATGTGGTGATGATTAGCAAGTGTTACAAGAAACAAACTGTCCACAGTTAAAGAGACTGTTACTTCAGCTGGTAAGATTTGATTTGAAACCGAGTTGAAGAGATTTACGTTAGGTTTACAAAAGTGAAACTTCTCCATATTAAAGAGAGCTCCCATTTAACCATTTTTACAGCCACATACTACAAATATTGCAAATTTAGCCTCATTGAAAGGTTGTGATATGACTGGTTACAGCTTAGTGTAAAAAGAAAGCATTTGGGTGGGTAAAATTCTCTGTAATGGTGTAGGTACTTAAATTTGGCCATTCTTTTCGAAAGTTTGGCCATAAAATGTGAACATTTAGCAGCCCAGCTCCAAAAAGTCCAAAAAGTCCTTTTTTGTAAAGTGCATGTATGTCTACTTTACAAATGTTTTTGTATGTGTGATAATAAGTAAAACTGTCATGAAAATATTCTTTAAAATAAGTGTGAGGGCTACAAAGTGAACTTGTTATTTGTACAAATTTATCTTAGGAGGCAGTGCAGTTTAATACTCTGCCATATAATGTTTCACAAGTACAGGGGTCAAATCTCACTCGAGGTACAAAGTATTTCCTCAATGGGTACACTGGCTTTCCTCTCACATGGAATAGGTCTGCCATGGTTGCTTAGCTGTCAGAGTCAGTTGCACTCTTCAGGGGGACCTGTAACCTAGCAACCTTTGCTTTAATTTGCACCTTTTCTATACATGGAGCTTCTGACAAACTTGAGTTATAAGGGGCACCATACAAATATGAAAATTCAAATGCCACACTTGTATATAGAAAGTATGGCCTTAATTTGAATTCTAGCTTTATATTGTTGTACTTGACTAGAACTCTGCTTTTTTTAAAATTCTCATCAAGGTCACCAAAATGATTGTTTGGATGCATCAAGTCATTGTAGCTGCATCTATTAGGACTGTAACACAACTACAAGATAGAAACATTGAAATACCATGTGCACACATTCACACTTGACTGAGTGTATTGGAATATGAATACAGAGTCTGGTCAGGAAACATACAGTAACCAACACCTAGTATTCATTCAAGACTTGGTACTAATAACTACAGCCACAGGAGACTGACACTCGCTTCAACCTTAGTAGCAATAATCAGAGTCACCTTATATGATTCAGAACTTCACTGGGGTCATCTGGCACTCATTTGGTTTGTACCTGGGTTTCTTGGTACTCACAGCTAGGTTTTTAACTATGCACTAATAAAAGACTTGGTTCTCTTCATCTCGACCACCTGATAAAGCTTAAAACCATGAAACTCTACGAGTACTCACTGTTTCTAAAACCTGATATGGAATAAAACTGTGCAACTCTTGAATAGGCTATTCACAGACTGTCAAACCACAGTCGCCTAGTATTAATATTTAGTGAAGCATGGGACTCTCAATCAGAGTTCTCACTGGTCCTTAAAACAACAGCCATCTTATTTTGATTTAACCTTGCAACTCTTTATCTCATAACCAGTCCCCTCATATTGATTTCAACCATACGACTCTCTACCTGAGTACTCACATTTTTGCCGTGAAACTCTTCATCAGAGTACTCACTGCTCCTCAAACCAAAACCACCTGATTCTGATTAGAACCTTGGTACTCATATCACATGACACTGATATAAATCAGAGTACTCATAACAAGGGTTGCCTGATATAAATTAGAGCACTCATAACAAGGGTTGCCTGATATAAATCAGAGTACTCATAAAAAGGGTTGCCTGACACTTATTTTTTAAGCATGGTACCCACAGCCATTGCAACCAGAGTAAGCTTGACTAGTGCTCACTTATAATTGGTACTCACGTTCAGTGCTACCTTGTACTGGGACTTGATACATATACCAAGTCACTTTTTACCAAGTTCCCTTGGGCTGAATTTAACTTGTCTCTCATAAAGAAGGCATGTTATTAGTCTCCCTACAAACTCATTTCACACTTGAGTATGAACAGAATGATACTAGAGTTAGATGAGGTTTTATGGCTCAGTTTGTAACCAAACATTAGAGATACAGATCAAAACTATCAATGTTTTAAAACATGTCAGATTCATATAGGTGACATAACTTGGGGTGTGAAAATATATTCCCTCAGAGTTAATGATTCCTTAAAACATAAAAAACTAAACTCTCATAGCCTGCTTGATTCCTAGTAAATATAAAATCTTTTTAAATTACTGTTAAGGGTCATTATCATAGCACAGTTGTTCATTCCATATTGCCATTGAGGATCATTTTTAACACTTCTAATGTGTATCAAATGTGTTAATTGTTAGTATTAAACTACAAAAACTTGGTCAAATTTAAAATAAAATTAGTTATTTCAGCTTGATAAAATCTGAGCAAGTATTTCCAAAATCCTACTGTCATATTATAACTAGAAACATAAATGTTCTGAACTATCTTACTCTCACTCTGTAATGCTTAAGTCAACTAAATTTCAAAGAACATAGCATTTTTGGATGATTTTCAGGGATTAATTTTTCGTAGCTTTTCTAATTGTGCATCTACTGAATCCTCGCTTCAGTTTGGCCTCTAAAACACAACCAACACCATTTTCTGAGTGCCTAATCACTATGATGTTGTGATATCCACATCTGACTATTCATAACAATTTTCAGGACCAAAATTGATTCTACCTCAAATTTTTCCCCAAATTCCATTTTTTATAGTACAGCTAAAACATAGCTGCTATGTTCAAAGACACATGCAAAGGCATTTCTTCAAAATAGTTAAGGGTTTACTAGAAATTGGTTTTAAAAATGGACACCCCATTTATTCACAAAAGAGTTACTCCAAATCTTAAGTTTGATTTAATACATCTGCTTGTTTGGTGAATCAAACTTAAAATGCAAAGTATCTCTTTGTGCTGTAAGGCCTGGATCTAATCAACAGGTTACTGCATTTTCCTTTTAAGGACAAAAAATGCTTTATTCCAGGTGTATACCTTTTTTAAGTTTCCTTGATCTGGTTTTGCATGAAGTAAACAGTGGTCTGGGGTTAAACTGAAAATCAGGTGACAACTTTCTTTGTTAATGCCATGTGCCTCAAATTTCCTAACATATGAACCACAGAAAATGATCTGAAATTGAAGCCCCCTTCAGAACAGACTTTACCCATTTACAATAAATAACATACAAAAACAGGACAACTGAAATATGCTACCACATGTAATGTTCACAGATCAAAATTGCTTAGATTGGATGGAATGTCCTCCATCTAGTGGTCTACATCCAACTTACTCAGCTCACTAGTGTAAACATTAACACTCTCTTTGTCATAAAGGACAAAATAGACTTGTTTTAGAGAAGATGCCATCACAGACACAAAGTAGTTCTTAATGGCTCGCAGGACAGTTTCAGCTGCAGTTTGTTTTGGCATTCCAGCACTGGAAGATAATCATAAATCAATCAATTAACCAAACGATCAATCACTCAATGAACCAATGGCTGAACTGAATTGGAATAAAACTCACTACCAATATGTATATACAACTAAAAATACAAACTTGGGTTGGTTTAAGTTTGCCTTGTCTTACAGTGGATAATGTTACCCTCTGAAAGCACTGGGGAGGATCTAAGGGGGCAAAAAAGGAAGACTGGGCAAGGGAATGCACCCTTATGTGGAAAATGGGGGCCAGTGGGGTGAGAACAAGCTGACAACCCATCTTAGGTGAAGTACAATATCTCACCTCCCTGCATATTACATGAAGAAGTATGAAGGAAAGTTTAGACATCGGTGATTTAATTCACTGCAACACACTTCAGTGGTTAAAAAAACTGCACCCACTTACAGCCAGGAAAACTTTTGACACAGTTTGTGTGCCAAGGCTATCCATGGAAGCCTTCAGGGCCCATTGGGGCTATGCTTGTGCCTGGTTCTATAATGTGAAGCAGATGAGAGTATGAAACTCCCCCATGATTAAATGTCAGTTCATCACTGGATAACCCTTTGCTGAAGCTTTGGGTGGACTGGGGCAGGTGGAGTAAAGTGTCTGGCTCAACGCAATTTAACACTCAAACCCACACCCATTCAGTTCAGAGTTGAAAGAACTACTTCTAGACTTCTCAGTTTCCTGTATAGTGAGTCATTACCTTCCAATCCCCAGATCATCAGATCTAATTGAAATATGAGACCACACATGTATGCAAAACATAAGACAGACTTACTTGCCACTGCTGACAGCAGGAATTGCAATGGTGTTGAGATTCTTCTCATCTGCTAGGGCCAAACAATTCTTAATGCACTTCTCAAGGTTTGGAATAGCATTAGCAGAGCCCCAGGTTGGGCTATGACAATGAATGACAAACTTGGCTGGAAACTTGTGGCCTGGACAAATGGCCGCTACAAGAAAAGGGTGGAAGGAAACCATCAGATCTCAATAAGTGTAAACAGTTCTGTTATTGAGTGTAAAATACTCATTTATCACTGGTTCTGATCTGGAATGAGCTACAGAAGGTCACAAAAGGGGGTGGGGGGTACTACAGAGTTCCTTCCAAAAATAGTAACAAAATTGTGATTCCTTGACAACATCCCTACCTGACCCTTACATATCTACAAATGAAGAGAGGGAGCTACTCTAAACAGTCAACTTTCACCAAATCCACCCACAATATTCACCATTTTGAATTTCTCTCCAAATTAAAGGGACAAAATGCAGTAGGTTGCTTAGAGCAGTTTTGCTAGAACATTTGAGTAAATTAAAAAAAAAAAAATCAGTCAAGTGTGTATTCACATCTTCCATGTAAAGTGAAGTGTGTCTTACTCACCATAAATATTTGAAATGTTCACTCTTGATGTTCAAAGCTTAAAAGTTTCTCTATTCTGTGTAAATTTTATTTCTAGTTTGAAGAGATGAATTAGTTCTACCCCAACCAAAAAATGTGAACATTGGTAGAAGAATACCTTTACAACAGATACTGAGAGTGCTTGTAAACAATAGCACATGAATAGACATGTTCTATGTGTGCTTTACACAGTGAGGTATACACTGTACACATTTGTATACTTGGGTATATTGTTCAACAACTGTTTTTCACTTGCAACAGTGTACAAAGTATAGTGCAACATACATCACAGGGGTCAATACTCGCACTGTCCTACCACCGTAAAATTTGTACCAGAACAGTGAATTTTCAAAAATCTCCTTGGAACAATGCTTTTTTAAAGCATATTGCAGATGTATCATTTTCTGTTAAAAGAAAAACATACGATTAAATTAAAATATCCGTCCATTACTCTAGTTGAGCCTTTACAAGGTGCTGATAATTCTACCTTAATCCTTGTATGATGCATTAACTGACCTCAATTTACATACTAACATAACATCATGACATTCATCCCTTGCAGCATGTACTGTACATATTTTCTCCCACCCAAACTTTGAAGCCCACACAAGCAGTTACCATAGATACACAATTCCCAACCTAAATTCACTGTATTTCTCCACACACACACACACGTACACACATCATCACAATATAATACTTGTTGGCCACAGCCTTCACTGCTTGCTTCAAAACACCTCACAAAATCTATTTTCCTGAATAACCATGTGTTCAGACTGTAGAGGTAATTGGCAAATGAGCACAGGTGACATACAGTACCTTCCAAGTATGGCACCACAATGGAGGACTGCTCTCTGTTCCAACACCTCATTTTTTCAACGTCCCTATATTCTGAAAAGTCTACATTGAGGTCAGTGTTGGTTTAGGTTAAGGTGAGAGTATTACAGTTACATCTCTATGACATCCCCATGTCTCTTTGTTCCGACACAAGTATCCCCATACTCTCATCCTTGCATTCAATGCAGATTTGTCTAAACATTGAGACGTCTGAACAAAGAGATTAGAGGAGAAAGCGCATAATATATAAACCAGAAAGCCCGAAGGCTTAGTGATTCCTTGCCTATGGGAGGGGTTAGCTTTGTTACACCAAGGATCATCCCTCAAATTTATACTTCTTGACTGCATCATTTTAGAATGTGTTCACACTAGACCCCTGCATCTTGAGACAAAATCTTGAGATGACAAGCATGAGATCCCTCACGGTTATCATACTTGAGATATCACGTTAATAAGGTCAAAACCTTTTCCAATCTTGTGACCTGAAATGACCTTTCACCTCCACTTAATAGGATCATCTATTCTATATGGCAATCTACATGTTAAATATGAACAATCCACAGGCCAAGTATGAAATCTCTTGCAGTTATTTTATCCTTACAATATCATGTTTAAAAGGTTTTGACCTCTTGTGACCCCATATGACCTCCACCAAAACCAAAAGGAAGTATCTCCCTAACCCTATCAATCCACATATCAATAGATCTAGGTCTGTGAACCTGTAGCTCTACTAAAGTTTACCTACTGTCAGCATTCAGCTAAAAGACATTAACAGATGTGCTGAACATGACTATTCAAAATTTCTTAGACACACCGGCAGATGTGACCTCCGTGAACCACAAACACGGTTCCTCATTGAGGCTTAACTTTGACGTCTCACAACATTTTGAGTGCCATTTGTATATATGTATTTCTTTTTTCAAAACAAGTTTTAGTGAACATGTACTTTTTCTGTAGTTACTGCACACTTTAATAATTTTTCAAACAAATTCAGTTACAATAAATCAATGTTGGTCAATGCTTTTGTTTTAGTTACAACATTTGCTAGACAAAGCAGCCAAAAGTCTTTATAGGGACTTGTTTAAGTCACCTGTCAACAAGTTATTGGGAACGCCCCTTTTGACTTGGACACATCCATTATTACCATAGCGGTGGATTATTCCATATTTTCAAGGGACTCAAGTTTAAGTAAACATGTAATTTTTCTGTAATTAGTGCAGATTTTAATAAATTTTCAAATGCATTCATTTACAATAAACCAATGTTGGTCAATGCTTTTGTTTTTGTTACAACATTTGTCAGACAAAGCAGTGAAAGTCTTCATAGATACAGTACTTGTTTAAGTCACCTGTCTACAAATTTTTGGGAACGCCCCTTTTCAATTGGACAAATCCATTACTACTATGGGGGGTGGATTATTCCATTATTTTCAAGGGACTCAAGTTTAAGTAAACATGTCATTTTTTATTCCTTCCCGAAGGCAGCCAAGGAATCTATGCGATGGTGATGTCGTGTGTGTATGTGTGTATGTGTGTGTATGTGCGTATGTGACGCCTGCTTTTAAACACGATATCTCTAGAAGGGTTACTCGGAGGGATCTCATATTTGGCATGTAGATTGCCCTTATTGAGTAGATGATTCCTATTGTTTTTGGTGGAGGTCAAAGGT